>CAHIKZ030000718.1:600000-610000 GCA_903632075.3 Acanthosepion pharaonis | reverse complement strand
TATTACATTTAATATATGGTAACATTCCAAATATGTACATGTATATATATATATATATATATATATATATATATATATATATATATATATATATATGTATATATATATATATATATATATGTGTGTGTGTGCATGTATATGTATATGTATATATATATATATATATATGTATGTATATATAAATATATATATATGTGTATTATATATATATATATATATATGTATATATATATATATATATATATATATATATATATATATATATATATATATATATATATATATATATATATATATATATATATATATATATATATATATATATATATATATATATATATATATATATATATATATATATATATATATATATATATATATATATATATATATATATATATATATATATATATATATATATATATATATATATATATATATATATATATATATATATATATATATATATATATATATATATATATGCATATATATATATATTTACAAAGACACAAAAGACACGCGATACATATTTTAATATTAGTTTTTATTACATTTAATATATGGTAACATTCCAAATCTATTTTCGGTGACATTTAAAAATTCTTTCGTAAATAACAATAATACCGGCACGAAAAATGGATGAATTTCCGAAGAGGCGAACTTTAGAAAGAAACGATCTATAAAGAGTTCGAACTAACTGCTCACTCGAAGAGGCACACATTGTGAATTCCTGCCGAGCAAGACCCTTGGTGAACTAAAATCTGATTTTACAATTTGTGCGTATTTTGCTTTCATACACGCGATAAAAACAAATCGGAATTTACACTGCAGAATCTTTAAAATTATTTGAAATTTCTATCCCTTCTTGTTGGCGCGATCGAGAGAAAACCATAATTGGTATTTGAATTGTCGTATAAGACTATAGAATCAACGCAAACAAGGCAATGACAAGATTTGGGAGGCAAATAACAAAGCAAAGGGAGATGAATATAAAACACATCAGATGATTACGAATTTCCTTTTAACGCTTTCGTTTCTGATAATACTGTGATAAATTGTGTTCGGAAATAGATTTATTCAACTTATCTTAGATTGAATGCGAGAAGATTTTAGCAAACCAATGGTCAAATATAGCTTAGCTACCGGTTTCCTCTGAAATCAAAATCCTATAATTATATATATATATATATATAATATATGTATGTATATTGGTTTTAATGTATTTTGGCATCTGCGGCGAAGACAAATCTCAGATTTGAGGCAGATGAACTCTTCCAATTTTACATATATATATATATATACATTAAAGTCAAGGTCTGGGTCACTCCTCCTCCTCCAGTACTAACTATGATTGAGAGAGATATTAAATTAAACCCTCCCTAAACTCTACAATGTCTCTATAACTTACCCTCTTACACTCTCTTTTAAATTACAAAAACTTACACTACCCATCAATTTTCATTTGATTTTTAGTTTCATTTTTGGAAGTGCTATCTGATAATAATGGGTACTTTAAAAGGGCTCTGGTAAAATAAATTATTATAATGAAACCTTAAAGAGGTTTGTTTTTCTTTAAAACATTAGCTCTGGATTTACATTGAGCTCTCAGGATTTCATCGTCCTTGGGATTACCCATACGGATTACCAAGTTTTTCTTAACTTATATATATATATATATATATATATATATATATATATATATATATATAATAGAAATGTGAACACCTAAAGTCAACACTTAGTCGCCACCAAACGGAAAAATAATAACGGTGCAAAAACTAAATAAAAAATTTTAATTTCCTGGTCTGTCATATTCAACGAAATATATTTCCAGACACACGCACACAAACATACACACACTCATATCATATATATATATATATATATATATATATATATATATATATATATATGTGTGTGTGTGTGTGTGTGTGTGTGTGTGTGTGTGTGTGTTGTTTGTGTATTTATAGATTAGGATAAATCAAACGAACACATATAAACAACCGTATACGCGCCTGTTGGCGTGCATAGACCAGGAAGCAAATCAATAATCCTCAAATTTAGTCATGAGGTTTAAACATAAAAGTGCACAGAGTTAGACAGAGCATAGATATATATTAATAAATATACATATACAAATACCTACCTTTAGATAGGTATATATATATATATATATATATATATATATATATATATATATATATATACACACATATATATATATATATATATATATATATATATATATATATATATATATATATATATTTTATATATTCAATACCACGTTTTAGATTTACGAATATGTTCTTCGTATGCAAGGCGGAGTACTAAGATTGGATTGCGTAAACTTTTCAAAAGCTGATCTTTAGCCTCTTTACAATTAAAATAGAGTTATTGAAATATGAACATTTTAGCTTGATTCGAGAGGTTGCTACTGGCACACGTGGGAAACAGACAACAATAACAAAGACACGAGGCCTATTTTTTCATAAATATATACTTTTTTCAAGTAATAAATATTAAGTTGGAAAATCCGATTGATTATTATGATTATTACCAGATTTGTGAGAAACGACATTTTGATTTCTTTTTTTTTTTTTATTGTTTGTCCAGTGCTGATAATAATGTAAATTTTATTATGTTATGAAAAATAAATAGAGGAATTATTATTATTATTATTATTATTTCCTTCGATTACTATTGTATACTCATTCCGTTCTGTGTCCAAACCAAAGACCTAAGGCCAGAAATCCTAACATGACATTTTCCACTGATCATTTTTATCAAAAAATCTTTGACCACACACATTTTACATAAATAAAGTCTTTGGTAATGGGTGAGGTGTACTTATGAGTATATTTTTTGTATTTCTTCGGTGAGTCTATCGGAACCTAATCCAATCAAGTCGAGATCCCCAACTACAACTAAAATGTCTTCATGTGCCACAATATTATTATTATTATTATTATTATTATTATTATTATCGAATTCTTTCTTAAGCCTTCTATGTGAGACCGGAAGTCAATAATGTTTTTATTTTAGAAGTATATTACGTACAATAAATTGAGAATATTTTATTGGGATGTGAGCGATGAGACGTCAGGCATTTTACCCCCAAAAAAACAATTTGAATAATTAGAAAAAGTAAGTGACGTTCCATAAGCTGCTTGTTGGTAAATAGAATTGTTCATAAACATTTTTGGTTCTCACCAGTCGAGATGCATGCGCATCGAAACAAGATTGCATCTTTGTAGTGAGTAAGCTGTTTTTGTCCGTATGTAAAAATCATAGTAAATAATTATTGCTCTATCCTTGGTATTGAACCCTGTTTTGAATTAATGCTGTAAACGTTAGAATTTATATTATTTTCGTTCTCATTAAATTCGGGTAATTATATATATATATATATATATATATATATATATATATATATATATATATATAATAAATTTATAATTTGAAAAAATAAAGGATCATAACATTCATCGAGTGGTTAGTGGGTTAATGCATCTTTAAAATTTAGTTAGCGAAGGGATTTCGCCATTTTATATCATTAACTTTACTATTTTTCTTTTTGTATGAATAATTCATTGTAATATACGTGTGTGTGTGTGTGTGTGTGTGTGTTTGCATCTGTGTGTATTATTATTATTATTATAACTGATTCATTATTATTATTATTGTTGTTGCTGTATTTTTTATTATTATTCTTTTTGTTGTCTACTGAGTATTTTCACCCGTAATATTCGGTGGCTTTCACTGCAAGTTAAATGAGTGATAGGTCCCTCAAATTCCCAGCGCATTCTTCATTATTCTCGCTTCTTGAATAAATGCTGATGTCTGGACATTGTCAGTTCTTCTTCACCCCGTCACTCACTTCATTTCTCTCGAGAGGTCTTTCCACTTTTTCACTTTCTTTCAATTCTTTTTGTCTGCTGGAATTGGACAACATGTCTTATTTACTCTGCCTGGATCCAGTTTTCGGATCTATTTGATTATGAAAGCCAAACATAATATTGTCTTTTGATTCTTCAATAAGACACTATTTGCCGGCAGGTTTAAATATTCGGCATTTTCACAGTTCTCAGTGGATCACCTTACCCCGTCCACCGAGCCATGCTTGCTTTCGCACCAGTTAACCCTGATTTAAACTGTGGGCATTTAGTGATAGGATGTCTCCTCAAATTTTTAATAGTTGTTTGCATTAATGTAATAGTCTGGCTGGTTCTCATATTGGAAATCGACATAATAGAAATATAGAATAGATAGAAGCATGAATAAGCATTACTGCTATCAATTATAGTAGTAAGTTTAATTATTTTATTACTAGGGGTATTAGTAATAATCATAATTGTTATTATCTGTTAGTATTATTTTTACTGTTGTTACTAAGCATAGCTAAGTAGTGCATGTGTCTAAATAAACGTAAAAAAATTGTTCTGTGCCAATTTCAAAGCTGAAAGAGACCGGTAAAAGTCACTATTCCAGATCTTGTTTTTTTTTATTTATTTGTTTCCAGACAATGACAACCAACTTCGATAGTGATGTAATGAGTATGTATACACCTGCCCCCCTCACAGTAATATCATTAGCTGGTGTCAGCTATAAATACAGCGATTGACGACGCCTATTGGCTACGCCTATAGTCTTCGCCTATTGTCTACGCCTATTGTCTACCACTACGACGAGGACCAGTCCATTACGGTTACCTGCTAGATTGTTCTACTCGGTTACAGTAGTCCAAAACCACTTTGCTATTTCGAAGAAGTATATCCCTTTTCCGGGACATATCAGATAGTAAATATAGGAATCTATTTCATTATTGGTAGTACTAATTCAACTATTATCCGTATATTTTTATATAAGTGCATAGTTAATTAATAATTATGGTAGCACTAGTGCTGCCTTTAATAACAACATCTATATTATGATTGAGGATATGTTAATTATCGTAACTAAGGCTACAACGTAGTGAAATATAGGCCAATATTATTAAAAGTAGGAAGCGTGAATTATAAATAAAATTGTGCTAAAATTTAAGCTTATTATTTACAGCGCGAGAGTTTCTTAGTGCGCGCTTCTATCTCCATGAACCTGGTTTTGTGTATTTGTGACAAAAGTTGATAAGAAAATTTTTTTTAATTGCCCATGAAATATTGATAAGATTTTTGTAAAAATATATTTACTAAATATTTTTATATTGATTTTTTTACATCATTATTCCGCAATGCTCATTATTATATAAAAAGATATTATATAATAATGTTTTATATTTATATTTTATATTATGATTATATGTTATACTATGTTTTTCTTTCCTTTTTTTTTATATTCCATTACGAATATTTCAAACGTTGCTTACGAATTAGTAGATGGAAAGTTTACATTTTAAAAAAATAGTTGGAGCTTATCTAGTTAAAAAGTAGTCTCCCCTTAATATATTCGAAAATAATTATAGCAATTACCTAAGCCTAACTTATATATGACACAGGACCGAAAGTATGAAGTCGACAGTGAGGATTGAACTCACTCGTGATTCATCTTGCTAGTCAACCGTGCACTTCGAATTTGTTCCCTTCGACGTGACGTAATGATTATTACACCAAGTGTACAAATACGAAAATAATTATAATATAAATTCTATAAATAGAAAATGAATAGATATCAGACATAACTGCCGCCTTAGGGGACTTTTAAAGGAATCCACACGAGGAGCGATTTTAATAACCATTGATACAAAATTGACTGATTTATACCTGGAATATTTTCATCAAAACAAATCATTGTTTTCATGACTAATTTTCTTTATATTTTTCTTGTTTTCTGTCGCACAATTTCGACGATCCATTCAAAGAAAAGCTGAAATAAAGCCGAAGCTTTAAATGGACGTCGATCATATCCATGTATATTTTTTGCATTTATTTTTTAACTAAACTTACTTTTTCGCTTTTTATACGAGAATCTGTTTATTAGTAGTATATTAGTATATTATTAGTACATAAGAACAAAAGCTTTTGTGCTGAATTGGTTTAATAATCTTATAACAGGTTCTCATCAATGTACTAAAATGATTATTATTATTATTATTATTATTATTTGTAGTAGTAGTAGTTATCGTCGTATCATTAGTGTTATTATGCGTTGTCGTCGTAATACAAATGTTAGTGGTTTTAGACTTATTTAATTTCTTATATTTCCCTATGCACGCTTCGATCATATCTGAATACTTATAAAGTCTATGACAATTTCTCATTTCTTCACAGGAACTCGTTTAATCTCTACCTAACCGGAAGTCGTTTGCACAGTTCCAAGTTAATCTTTCTAGGCTAATCTGCTACAATATTTATTTTATAATTGACAAGTTAAAGTCAATAGACGAAACAACTGCTATTTTGTAGATACCAATTCATTTTTCCTTTTTTTTATATTATTATTAGTAGTAGCTGTACTAGCAGAAACAGCAGCAGTAATAGTAGTAGTAGTAGTAGTTGTACCCATAAAAATTGCTAGATAATTTACGCATGTTGCGAGGCTCAAATTTAATCTACGCATGGTGCTGTTGCGAGGGTCAAATTAAATCTACGCATGGTGCTGTTGCGAGGGTCAAATTAAATCTACGTTCTGCTGAGGATGAAAGTGTTGCTTCATTTTTCGTAGTATTTCTCTCTCTCTCTCTCTCTCTCTCTCTCTCTCACACACACACACACACACACCTTTGTGTGTGCGTGTGACGGAGAGAGAGAGTGTGAGAGAGAGAGGGAGAAATTATTACGTTTTCATTCACTTGCACCTGGTGGATCAAAATGATGAACTGATAGCAAAAGAAATTCCGTTAAGAGCCTGCACCTTCTCGGTTGTGTGTCTGATTTTAGAAATCTCGATGATTTCAAATTATATTACTTTTCTTATTAATATGTATCAGATCTACCGGAAAATATTTAGTGGGGATCAATTAAAGATAGATTTCTAAAACTTCGCTGACCTTCCGAACAAATATTCATTATTATCGCTATTGTTTCATTTCCTTTGGTTTCTGGTGTATATTTATTTCTTTCCAAATACCCAGCAGAGACTTAACGTCGGAAATGGCATCATAACAATTTATGCTGAGAAGATTTGAAAAAAGATCGCACATAATTTAAAGCCCTTAAAGGTGTGGGCTGTATTTGTGAGTACGATTTTATTTTTGTATTTCTTTAAGGCATGGGCTATCAGGGATTCCTTCAATGAGTCCTATTGAAGTCTTTTCCAGTCAATCCGAGGTCTCCAACTACAACAGAAATTGTTGATGTATTGTATTTTGATAGTTCCTTGAAGATCTTTAAAGATATGTTGCAGTCTGGAGGGACTGTCATATCAATGAGGAGGCACATGTTTTCTTTGCGGACTCTAATAATCTCATTATTATTATTATTATTATTATTATTATTATTATTATTATTATTTGCGCATATCTAAGCCTAAAATTATTTGTAATTAATAGTTTGCCTTGGCTATCCGGTGGCAGGAATACTACTCAAAACCTCAGTGCAACTTCGTATTCTAGTCAACAACTATATCATCATCCCAGTGGACAACTCACGGAAAAATTTTTCAGGATTACTCTGTTCTCCGGCCATCTTCGACTTTAGTATTATTATTATTTGAGATTTGAACCGAAGGGAGTAACAGCAAAATATTAACGAATCTAAATCTCGTTTAAGATTTACACAAAAAAGTATTCTATTTTAACCCCAATACAATGAACCCAATTTATTATATATATATATATATATATATATATATATATATATATATATATATATTATAAGAGATAATCATACATTGAATCAATTAGCAATATTAATGCAATTAATGAAGAAATCTCTTCGCTAAAAGACTTAATATAAGCATTAAACTACGAACAATCCAGTGAATAATGCGATCCTTATGTATAAAATTGTTGTCAAATGGATCTGGTGTATTTTTTAGAGCAGCAAGTACTTTCAAGAACTTCATGTTTCATGATAATTATTATATGCTCTGTTTTTTACATTGAGCTCTGTCTGGATCTATATGATCTTTAGAATTATTCATATGGCTTACCAAATATTACAATTATTCATATATATATATATATATATATATATATATATATACATGCGTGTGTGTGTATGTATGTATGTTTATACAGGCAACGAGAATTAAACAGGTTTTTATTAACTTTAACATACAAGGTCACCATTTTTATATTTATATTGTATTTTTCCAATTTCCGAATAAGTTGTTGCATTTCCTTATGAAAATTTCGTACAACACGTAATATTGATCGAAGCTATCAAAAAATTACACTAAGAAAAAAAATATGACCATTGAATATTTTATACAAAGTTGGGACACATATGTGTAAAAACAAAAAATATATAAAATAACAAAACAAATCTTCCTGGTTCAATATAATTATTATTATGATTATTATTGTTGTTGTTGTTTGTTGTCGTTGTTGCTGCTGTTGGTTTAAGGTTGCTGCTTCTTTTATGAATACAGCATTTCTTTGTTGTATCGTCATTTTAGTATTTCTTTTTCCGATTTTATGTTACTGGCTATTATTCTCATAGCCATGTTGAACTGGTAATTAGCGAATTACAGAGAAAACGTATAGAGTAGAATGAGTGGAGCAGAAAGCGATCAAATCCTCGGCAACGTCTGTTGAATGACGAACTCTGAACCGAGCTGACAAACGCGTAACTACGTATTATCCAAAGAGCTAGAGGAAAACAATTCACTATACATAGTGAAGCTTCATGAATGTTGTTTCAACAAAAAAAAAGAGCCATTCTCTTATCTCCAAGTTGTGTAGCGACGCGCACATACAAAACATAAAATTGGGTATATATAAATAGATACAAACACAAAATAAAATTAGAATCTGACAGATCAGTATAAGAAAATGTGATGTTTACATTGACATGTATCTCAGATTTTCTGGTTTCATTATCAGAATAAATTTATTTTATAAACATTTAGGGAGATTATTATTATTATTATTATTATTATTATTGTTTATTTATTTATTCATTTATTTGTTTATTTCCTTTAATTTCTGGCGTTTACACATTTCTTTCCGGGTCTCGCCCAGGGACCTAAGGTTAGAAATGGCATCATGACACAAAAAAAAATATTATTATTATTATTATTATTATTGTTATTATTATTGTTTCATTCCAAGCAAGATGATAATGTCAGTAAGAAAGAAAGGGTTACAAGGAATGAAAGAGAAGGAGAAGAATTCAGTGAGAAGAGAAAAGAAAAGACAATAAGTGAATAGAATTCAGGAAGACAGAAGATGGCGAGCCACGGTGCATATAACCTTTTGAAAACTGTAGGTGGCAGAGTACCAAGAAAGAGGAAGTGAATACCACAGGTAAAAACTGCGAGAAAAAAGAATTAGAATAGAACAGGGAGTTACATCTAAGTATTCTAAAGTAGAACGGTGGGAACTAGTGGCCAATCTAGTAGCACACTTAAATTCACGGCACTAAGGAGGAAATCTGGTCAGATCAAATGCCATGAAAATATTTTGAGAAAGGACAGAATGATGACCCGTCACGTCGCCACTGAAATCGAGATGAAAGGTTGTTTAAATTTAAATTCAGCTTATACGTATCGCTATAGAAATTAAGTCTTAATTAAGTTTTTAATTATTGAAGTATCCGGATTTTGTCCGCACTAATTTAGACATAAAATGGTTATACTGAAATATCACTTATTATGTGTGTTAGATGAGGGCACTTTCAATATACAACCAGACAATTACAATATTACGTATTTTCCTACAAATTGAATACTGAAACAATATGTAAATGCTATTTAAACAATAAGAAAGCAATTGAATATGTAATATTTATTAAATATTTATAATCTATGTTATATATAAAAAGATATAGGCAAAATCAAAACCAGTACGTTTAACCAGACTCACGTTGTATCTCGCAATCATGATCCTGCCTAATAA
>CAHIKZ030000718.1:565000-595000 GCA_903632075.3 Acanthosepion pharaonis | reverse complement strand
GAGCAAATATCAGTTTCAATTCTTTAAGGGTTCGATACTTTTTCTTTTAGTTAATCAATGGGAACAATCAATTTATTATTGTCAAAAAAAAAGAAGCTGATCGATTTTTAGTAGATGAAAATGTATTTCTTAATTTTCTTTTTCTGGGTTGATGGTATTGGCGGTTGGGTATTTTAGGATTTCTTCAACGATTATCTCAACTAAATTTTGTAAACTTAAGTTTTGAGCAGTTCTTTCAAACTGTCTAGCACAGAATTTTTGATCTTCTGATTACGGGTCATATTTGAGCTCAGTCTAACCCCTCAGTCTCGGGGTCTGCTAATCCATAATTCATTTTCAGTGCTCCCATTTTTTCCTGGCTGTCGTCGACTTTCCCGTCGCATTATTCCCACGTCATCCGATTCATCACACTTTCTTCGTCCTTCTCTTCAACTAAGGTAGGTTGTGGCGGGTGATTCGAGTGACGCTTTGGGGTCATCGATATCTCGTCTTTGTAATGATTCTCCTGCATTAGAAAAAAAGAAAATACATATTAAGAAAGACGCAATCACTCAAAAATAGGCCTAAGCACGCACTGTAAAAATTTTACACATAAAAGAATTGTATATATTCAATGAAATGTTGAAAATTTACCAGTTTTACAAAAAGACATTATTTAAAAAAATCAGATGTATGATTAATGTCTCTGAGGTCAACACCGATCGGAGAGAATGTTTTTCATGCTTGAACGAAATATTCAGGTCTGAAGATTTCTTTTATATATCAAAACAATGGTACATATATATATATATATATATATATATATATATATATATATATATATATATAATCCCCGACTGACGCCAATGCAGTCCGGTTTCAATTTTAGCTAGGGGCAACCGGATGTCTAGCCACACTGATGAGCTGTGATACAGCGAAACCGTCTGTCTGTGGTTAAAAAGTTTATTTTCAGTTGAGCTCTCTGGGGAGGAAGAGTGGGTTTTGTAAACAGTGACTACTACGGCTGACAATGCAAGACTCTTCAGTAAATCGAATTGTGTTCTCTCAGTCACTGTGCTTTTATCTAAAAATAAATACACTTAAATTCACCTTCATCCTGTGGATGAATATATATATATATATATATATATATATATATATATATATATATGTGTGTGTGTGTGTGTGTGTGTGTGTGTGTGTGTGTGTGTGTGTGCTGATTCCTTATTATAAGACAGTATGTATATATGGAGAGGTTATGCAAGCTAACAGGAACACGCACGTACACAGGGATAGAAAGACATCACTCATCAACACATTTATCATCACCACCTCCCATACCAAACCTAATGGTTTTATTAACACGTCGGCAGAAATTCACTTTTTCCAACATTCTAAAAAAAGAGTTCAATGCTCACTAACACTTACAGAAAACGAACAATGGGACATTAAAAGAACATAAGAAAAATGTATTCCTTTTAAAAGTTTCTTCCTTTTACTTGCCGAAGAAGGTCACGAGACCGGAAACCCGTGTAGCAGAAATATGAAGAATAATATATATATATATATATATATATATATATATATATATATATATATATATATACTAAAATAAATCCATATATATGTTTCTATCCTTGAAACAACTATAACCTTTTTCCATATATATATATATATATATATATATATATATATATATATATATATATATAACAAACGAGCACGTTATGTATTGATTAACGGTCAAAAACAAATGCATTTAACACAACGTTGAAAATCTGACTTACAATAGCAAAAAAAAAAAAATAAAACGAAAGGTACTGGCACATCTATACAATAAACAATACCCTGTTCGGTGGCAAAAGCTGCTGATGGCCTCAGGGTTGGCACAACCGCCTTAGCCACTTATCAAGAGTCCTTACCTCTAACTACAGAATGAATTCTTCCTAACACTATATACTATGCCTCTCAAGAGAGAGGGTGGAATCGAGTCGTGCCTATAGTAGTTCTCTCCAAACCAGACTGACAGTCATACTAACACCTTCCACAACTTGTATTATTATTTCGTGTAATACACCTTCGTTATCTCTACTCTTGTGTGCGTGTTGTTCTTTCTTGGTCCTAACCTGGACCATAACCCCACTTAAACTGTGTGACCTCCCCTGGTTAACGGCTTTTACACTTTGTATGTATAAAATATATGTTATTCAAAACTGTCTATAACTATAATGGAAGTGTATTCAATATTGGAGATATGGTGTTTATGGCTATAAGATTTGCTTACCTAGAAATTAGAATGTCAGAACAAATGTAAAACATGCAGTCGCCATATTGATACCTATGACTGCACTGTCTATATCAATTCTTTCTCTGTCTCCCACATTCACTTTCGATCTACCTAACTACCTACATACCTACCTACCTATCTACCTACATGCCTTACTGTAGTCCGCTGAAGTCCTTCCAGAAGATGTAACTTGTTACACTGATTTTTCTATGTTCTTATTCAATATATATATATATATATATATATATATATATATATATATATATATATATATATATAATTATTTATTTAATAATATGATTCCATCGCTACATAAGAGTTCTCATGTTTCAAAACAAGAGCCGAAAACTTCAATATAATTATTTGAATTAAATTGAATTAAAGTACCAAGGTCTGTTCCATCTTCAAGCGAAATTATTTTTGGAATAACTAATTCTTGAAATTAACGCGTTTTTATAAGCATATTCATTATTAAAATTAAAGTTACTATGGTTACGGCTAGAGCAATTATTTAAAAAAAAGGGGCGTAAGGGTTAATAATTTGTATCAATATCTCGGTTACATTCAAAGAGGTGAAATCAGGGTAAGGTTGGGGTGTCTAAATTCAAAGCGAAAGATGACATCGTCTAGTCTGATTAAGTGTCTATGGAGATTTATTTATTTTTATTTTTTTTCATAATTCGCTAACATTTTTTTTTTTTTTTGACGACTTCATAAAGGTTTTTTTTTATTGGTAGGGCATTTAAACTTTTTATTTAGACTATGCAGTTTAAAATTTGTATTTATTATTTCATTGTTTGTTTTATGCTAATTATTCAATGCGAAAACTTGATGGTGCCGGCAAAAAACCGTTAACTCATGTCTATTGTTTCATAGATTATTTTTTTAGAAACTTGATAATGTGTAGTTTTCATGTAGGCATAAAGGGTATGGGTCATCCCAAGTTTTACAAGTTCTAGTTTTGTTTATAATTTTCCATTTTACTTTTGGTGTTTTATTCATTTCTTTTAAATGACAAAAATATTTAGATAGAGATGTCTGATTACTTTTATTGTTGAAGGAGCACTTATGCTGCCTCCATCTGGTTTTAAATTCATTCTTCGTTATCCAGAGTCAAACAAATGAAATGTATAACCAAGTATTTTCTATTTCACAATATTTGTTTTCAATTAAAAAGCTTGCTAATATCGTTATGACAATACGTCAAGCTTCATTTTCAAAATGCTCTCATCGGGAATGAAGATTTTTTTATATATGCATAAAAGATATATATATATATATATATATATATATATATATATATATATATAAAACAGGAAAGATGAAAACAGGAAACTACAAACGACACTACACACAAAATTCACCGACACCCACAACTATCTACACTTTAAGTCTTCCCACCCTAAACACCTCAAAGAGAACCTTCCCTATTCACAAGCACTTAGACTCAGAAGGATATGTTCCAACAATGAAGAATTAAATAAACACATTGAAAATCTGGAGCATCAATTCACAACACGGGGCTATAAACAACACCTAATCAGCGAACAAATAAATAAAGAAATTTCCACACCTAGAGAAGACACCCTAATGTACAAGATTAAAAATAAATCTAGCCGCATTCCTCTAGCAACCACTTTCAACCCTACTCTGCCTCCACTATCCCAAATAATCAAACGTCGCTGGGAAATACTACATCTCAAACCAGACCTAAATAAATTGTTTAAGGAACTCGGCTTTCTTGCATATCGTAGACCTAAGAACCTAAAAGAAATCGTAGGTAGTAACCACATTTCAGGGGAAAAGGTAATCCGTAATAAACTAAGAACAAAAACAAC
Source organism: Acanthosepion pharaonis (assembly GCA_903632075.3). NCBI lineage: Eukaryota > Metazoa > Mollusca > Cephalopoda > Sepiida > Sepiidae > Acanthosepion > Acanthosepion pharaonis. The sequence continues at coordinate 590,896 of CAHIKZ030000718.1, read as the reverse complement.
AGGATTTTCCGATCCATGTAACAACAAAAGTTTATGCTGCAACCATATTAAACACACGAATTCATTCACTAGCTCACTCACTAAATCTACTCTCAAAAGTCATAACAGAATTTACCTCCTAGAATGCACACTATGCCAGAAACAATATGTAGGAAAATCTGAATGGCCAATCCACTACAGAATTAATAATTATCGTAAGCTAATTAAGTCGACTCCCCATGAAAAATTATTACCTGTAGGACAACATTTCCGCCTGGAAAAACATGATTTCAAAACCCATGCCAAATTCACTATAATTGAGAGAATAGAAAAGTTCAGAGCAGATAACGTTAGAAAGATTTTAGAGTTCCATGAAAATAAGTAGATACAACGCCTAAAAAGACGCTATCCAGCCGGGCTAAACCATAAATTTGACAATATAGATAGTACTAATATATAACTTTACAAATCAAAACCTACTTACATTTCTCACCCACACAAGACAGACATGCGTACGGAGGTGTTGAGGCCTCACACTTATACACACACCTACACGAATATACACACTTACACACATCTTACTCACTCACTCCCTAATGAACCAAATGATAACACACAACCACAGCAATACACACGCTTATACATATCATACTCACTCAGGCAGTGAGGGAGTATGATGTGTGTAAGCACCAAATAACACACACACAAACACTTAACTTGGCAAGAACCAAAAAACACACACACAAACACTTAACAGAGACACATCCCCTCTCCAGGAGCAATAAAACTGTCAAACTGAACAGGGGAATTCAGAGAAGCATAGATCCATCCAGCTCTTATCTCAAATAACAACTTAGAGGCTGTTTGACCAACACAAGGAATGTTAAAAGATTCATGTTAAAAAGATTAAAAAAATAATAAAAACAAATGAAAACTACAGACAAAAGTTCATTTTCTCCATCAAGACATTCATTTCTGTAGTTTACTGCCACCAGCAAGCAGAAATATTTCTTCTCCTGATGATGGCCATTTTGGCCGAAACTAGTCAAGGAATCTAAATGAAATAATAATTTAAAAAAAGCGAAAGAATATTAATCTACAACTCAGTGTGTCTGAAGATTTTAATTTTTTAATATTTTTTATTGTTCAATATATATATATATATATATATATATATATATATATATATATATATATATACTTTTAAGACGATCAATAACATATATATATATATATATATATAATATTCAATGCGAAACAAAATTCGTATAAAATATTGAAAAATAGAAAAACAGCACCTCCTGATAAACAAAGTGAATCAAAAAATATTGTTCTACCCACTAAGTATATCACAATAACAATCGAAAAGAAATTATCACGACTCCAATAACAATAAAAGACTTAATAAAAAAAGAAAACAACAAGACAAAATGTAAAGGAGAAATTTACTGTATCAACTGCTAGCATTGCCAGGAAAAATATATTGGAGAAACCTCAAGAAGCTTAAATCAAATATTATGTGCACACAAAACAGAGATTTTTAAAAACATCACGACAAACGCATTTGTTGTAACGAAACTGACCAAAATTTTCATATAAAAACGCTAGTCAAATTAAAAGAGAAAATAATAATTCACTGAGACAATAATGTCTAGAAAATTTTTTAATCTCAAGTTCATCCACAGTAAATTTACATCCGAGTTCGTACAAAGTTTCACCATTCTTGACAGATATATCATCACAATGTAGGATATTTAATAACAAAGATGATAGAAGGAAAAATAATCTAAATGAAATTGGTTAAATTATATAACCAAAACACATCAACACCCCCCACAAATTCCCAGCATCTCCCGTTCGCATCAGTTTAAACAAACATAGTACAATAAAGTCACCAAGGGCGAAATAAGTCACAACGAAAACTTTTTTCCACATTGTCATACATCATCCCTCCAAAACTGTTTTTGATATATAAAAATACGGATAGAGATGTCAACTTAATAATCAATAATAATTTTTTTAAATAAAAAAGATTACTCGAAATAAAATTGTATTTTAAAATAAAATTTTATTCATTTAATGTACTTTGTATGAATGTTTTTTTCTAATCGACTATTTCATAGAAAATCCCCAGAGTTTTTAGAAAAAATTAAATCACTAACAAATATCAAATTAAATTCTTTGTAGACAGTTTAGACTGTCAAATTTATATCAAACATTATAATCTTTATGAACCCCCAAAATAACACTTTCAAAGTAAAACAAAATAACAGCGTCTTTTTCGAGCCTTTTTTTACAAAGAAAATTAGTGACACCTTCTCTCATGACTTTCTTCTCTCATGACTTTCTTCTCTCTTTTTCTTTTTATGTGTTTTTTCTCCTCTACCCCTTCTATATCAACATATAACTTCCGTTAACAGTTTAATGTGTCAATGTCTGGACCTCCTCAAGTAATTTTAAGTATGAAAGAATAGAAATTTTAAATGACATCTAACTCACTCATGTCTTCTTATCTCCCCCACCCCCACTGACTTCCTCACTTCGTTATTTTACATATGCTTAATACGGCCCGTCAAAAATGTGTAAATTTCTTTTCATTTTTCGTTTCAACCTTTGGAAGTAAAGTCTGATTATCCGCAGTCCTTTAAAACGGCTGTGGTGAAATAATTTATTACATGGAACCTTAAAGTGGTCTGTTTTTATTTAAATTATATATATATATATATGTGTGTGTGTATATACATATATATATATATATATATATATATATATATATATATATATATATATATAATATCAAGTATGTGGTGCAGTTCAATTTACATTACATATTTTTGTATGAATGATTCATGTAATATATATATATATATATATATATATATATATCATGGCCACTTGTAGAGAATGGGCAAAAAGAACTGATTATTAAGCCCTGGAAAGAAGGCGAAAGTTATAGGCAGGACTCAGACAAACTGAATATTTTATTTACTACCATTAGTTCATTCATTGCCAGTTATAAAAGAAAAACAAACTGAAATACGTTCAAAACTAGTGTCGAATGACAGAGCAAAAACGAAACAAAAAGTCTAGTGAGCGTCAATGTGGAGACTAAAAAATAGGAAAAGAATACACAACCTCGATATTCCACACATGTGCATATACATATACGTACACACGTACACGCACATATACACACACGCACGCACATAGAAAGTTGAAGAAGATAAATTCAATCTAACACCAATAACACCAATAAAATGTGCTTAGATTATTTTTAGCTTAATATAAAAATAAAGAAAATGAGAAAATCGGCAAACAATTGCCGATATCTCCTGACGAGTGGACCGAACGATTACAAAAACTTACGTCTACGAAAGAGATGTTGGAGTGCTAAATATAACGTCAATCAGCTAAGTGATAGATTTTATATTTGTAGTAACTATATATATATATATATATATATATATATATATACTAGCCGAATTATCCACTCCTTACTACGTGTTGTATATTTATTTTTGTAAGAAAATGATGATTGATTTTCAAAATGAAGAAAAAATGAAACATTTCAATATTACTCAATGATGTTGCCAAAGCGACCTCCATCTTCTGGTTTTCTCCTTCTATAATTTGGTTAGGAATCATTCCTTTCTTCAAATTTAATGTTAATTTAAATCGAAGGGGAAAAATCAGTGGGGGTTTGTTTATAAACAGCTCGATCTGACCCGATTGATATGTTTTGCTCAATATCTTGCTCAACTTGAAGTTCATATTTTCTCATTTTGATCTTGCCGATGTGACCTCCATCTTCTGAATTTCTCCTTTTATATCTTGGATAAGACTCATTTCTTTGTTCTAATTGGATTTCCCATTTGATCAAAATGAAATATACTTGTACTAGTACTCTAGGAGCCTTGTTCAAATTTAATTCTAATTTATATTAAAGGGGAAAAAATCAGTGGTGGTTGTGTGCCTCCTGGAGTCCACTTTTGATCAAAATGAAATACACTTATTCAAGTTCCATAGCTGATGTAGTTTCAGAATATATATCGTTATGGGGGTTTATCTCCAAAATCCTAGGAGGAGTTCGATAACAGAAAAACAGACAGACAGAGGCTACAATTTTATACATACATATATATATATATATATATATATATATATATATATATGACTTAAACAATGAATGCGGCTTCCATAATAAAATACCTGCATTGGACCCTACCTCTTTAACATTGTTGCTGCTGCTATGTCTTGTCCTCGAGGTGCATTGGTGAACACTACACACGATCGTGGACAATGCTATTCCTCCAAGCACAACCACAAATAATCCAGCCACGTTTTCTAGTTGAAGGGACGTTGTCTTGGTGCTTTGGCGACCGTCAGGACAAGAAGCAACACGCCACCATCTGGAAAAGGGAAACGAAAGAAAAAACATTTAAAAATATGAACTCAAATTTCTTGTAAATAGAACATGCATTGTGATATATTCCGTTCAGGACGGGTAGCATAGATTTGCTTACAATCTGCAAAAAAGTTGAAGGTTTTAGTCTCTGGGCTTGGGCTTTTGTTGTTGTTTTTTTTTAAATTGTTCTCATCTCCCACGTTTGATTTAGTCGTTTGAAACGAAAAAGTGTCAACTTTAAAATACGTGTAAGATTTTCATACAGTTTGTAACGTCGATTCTGTAGCGAACGGAATTATAACTTATGGAATATTACTAATATCATTCATATGACCTTCTATGAGATTAGAATAGCTGGCATATTGTTATGGGATCTTACCCATAATAATAATAATGGTCTATTCCATACTTAATAAATACTGCCCCTCAGTGAGTCAGTAGTTCAAGTCGAGTCAAGAGTCGAGTCAGAGGCAGTCCGAAACAGAGTCGCGTTCAGACAATTACTGCAAGACATTGGAATAGTGATACTGGTCGAGACTACATTGTTCTCTCTACTAAATCTGATTGTTCATACTAACACTTCTACTTCTCTGTATATATTCCTGTTTGTAATATATATGTGTTATTCCATATCCATATTCGAGTTCTTCTTTATTGGTTCTACCTTGGACTATCACCGTGGTACAAGGAACCGGACCATAACACATATCAAAACAAGAATTGAAGCTATCCAAAAAAACATCTTATTTAAACCAGGTAGAACACGGTGAAAAGAACCGGGATAAAGGGGACACTTTTAATCACTTGATATAAGAAACCCACTATTTATGTCTGGTGTCAAAATTAATGGAATACAATTAACAAAGGCACCGTTTCCGTAGATCACAGTGCCAAAACGTAAAAGAATTAAAACCTGCATCATTTTCATGACTTTGCTTGAGAGTTGAAACTATTATGGATTAAGATTTTAATGATAACGTCAGCATCGTTTGCGAGTTTTGGAAGAAACGAAATCATTTTAAAACAGAATCGGAATCGGCCTAGATAATATGGAACGTGCTGGAGATATTTCGATATTTAGTTCCAGAAAGATAACAATAAAATGCCTGTAATTTGGAGCTAAAATTAAGAAAGATTATAATACGTGATGAGTTTATTGCACAGTGTACAATGGACTCACCTATTATAATCTTCTTTCTATATTATAATCTTATAAACTTCTACAGAATTATTTGCAGTGACGTTTATCAGAAAATCATTTGATCGAGTAGGAAAGGTAGGGTACTATGAACTATGCAAATGGCTATCATTCGATAAATTTAAAAATAAAAACCTAAATAACTGTTGGCACCTTTCCGGAGAGTTGAAACTATGGAAGATTAAAAATTTTACTGATAACTGGAATATCTGGAAAAAAATGACACCATCCTTATGACAGAAACGGAATCGGTTTAGATAATGAGGACGTTCGCTAGTTCAAGAGTAAAACAACGAGACCTAATGGCCAGTCTACTAGTACGCTTTAATTCATGGAGTCTAGGCAGCAGATAAAAAAAAGCTCATCAGAACAGTTATCATTAAAATTTGTAGAAAATACTGTGCGAAGCCACATCAAGTCGGTGAGAGAGTGACTGATGTCGTAATACCTGGTCAAAATCGATTACATCACAGACCCTTCTTTGAATTTGGGTTTGATCGATTCTGAAGAGAAAACGACATAGTTAAAGATTTTAGCAATAAATGTAACAATTGATTCAAATATAGTCGCCCTATTCCACGTCAGTGGAAATCGTAAGGCCAAGAAGGAGTACAGTTTTTTCCTCGTGGGGTTTAACATTATCTATGCTGTTGGCAGGCAGAAAAGGTTCTCTGTGTTAATTAAATGGAAGCAGTTTTATTTTTGGGGCGTTAAAATTTACAAGCAGTTTGTTGCCCCAGTTAAGTACTGATGAAGGTCCGTTTAGAGTGCAGCTGCCAGATTTACCTTTTTGTGTCATCTGTAATTTCAAACTGACATTAGGGAGATCATTAAAAATATTTATTAAGATTAGTAAATCACCATAGAAAAAAGGATAGGAATATTACAACCCGTTAACCTTGAAAAACAAGGTTCGGTAAAATTACCTATATTTAGGGTCACCCACAGTCTTGGCGTCGTTAGAAATACGCAGCTACTTAACCAACCTGAATAATATTAATATTAGGGAAGATAACATCAGATAAAAATATTGTTATAAAAGATTTTGGCAAGTGGAATGTGTCTAATGATCTCAGGGGAGACTCATGACAGAATCATTGTATCAGACGAAAGGAAGCCTAGTCAAATTACATTCAGAATTAACCCTAATCGACAGATGGAAATGGAACTAGCAGATTGGTTTTAAAGTTGAAAATCCAGCTCTACAAAATTTTCATTAGTTAACTGTTATGGCCCGGTTCCTTGTACCCCGGGTGATGGTTCAGGGTAGAACCAATAAAGAAGAAATCGAACACGGATATGGAATAACACAGATATATTACAAACAGGAATATATACAGAGAAGTAGAAAGTGTTTGTGCGACCAATCAGGCTTAGTAAGGAGAACAATGTAGTCTCGACCACTATCACTATTCCAATGTCTTGTAGTAATTGTCTGAACGCGACTCTGTTTCGGACTGCCTCAGACTCGACTTAGTGACTCGCTCGCTCTGATTGACTGACAGACTCCTGACGGACCTCACTCCAGACTTCAGACTGAACGGCATTTAGTCACCGCCCCCATGAGGGCATCATGTGGCACAAAGCCGGTTTAACGTGGGATCTCCGAGCCCATGGGCTCATCCAAAAATATGCCCTTTGAACCTGTATAAAGGGGTTCAGGGTCGGTTTACCTCCCCGAAAGAGACTCCGCCCTTCGGCGTAGCCTCGTTCGGGTTCCTCCCCGCCCGAAGGCAGAGAGTTCAACCGATCAGCCGGTCACCCGACTTTAGACTGAACGGTATTTAGTCACCCCCTCCACACGAGGGCATCATGTGGCACAAGGCCGGCTTAACGTGGGATCTCTAAGCCCGTGGGATCTCTGAGCCCGTGGGCTCGGCTAAAAATATGCCCTTTGAACCCGTATAAAAGGTGTCAGGGTCGGTTTACCTCCCCTAAAGAGACTCCGCCTTTCGGCGTAGCCTCGTTCGGGTTCCTCCCCGCCCGAAGGCAGAGAGTTCGAGCGATCAGCCGGTCAGCCGCTCGTCCGACTTCAGACTGAACTCCCTGCTTCTTCTTGAGGCGCAGCATTTATTACGTATGTAATAGTCCATTATGGTATTATGGGTAAGGTCCCATAACATTAACACAACTCATTTTATGATTAACCCTCAATGTCTCAAGTAGTGACATTTAAAACTTAGTGCTAGATTTTTTAATCCCTAATTTGCCTAATGTGGCCGCATCGTTTTGAATCAGCTGCTACCATTGCACTAAACTTGATTCTCAATGGGGACATCTTCTTCCTTAAATCTACATATGTAAAACGATTTGTGTGTGTGTGTCTGTGTATGTATGTATATATATATATATATATATATATATATGTGTGTGTGTGTGTGTGTGTGTTTGTGTGTGTGTGTGTAGCTGATGCGACGAGGAGAACGAAAGCAATATATAAATTCCAACGTTCACATCATTAATCCAAAAGAGGGTTCGATACGGATAGTAGAGCTATAATTATTTATTTATTATAAATTTATCATATAGACAAAACCATTTTACTCACTACAAATATGCAACTTCGTTTCAGTGCATTTCAACTGCACTTCGACGGGTGAGAATCGAAAATGAAAAACAATCCTGCTTGTAGGCAAGCCGTGTGTGAAACGTCATTTCCTTTTTTCCATTTGTTCGAGAAGAAAAAAAAAGGTGACGACGTGAACACGTCTAAGTGCTGTCGAAATGCACTGAAACGAAGTTGCATCTTTGTAGTGAATAAAATGGTTTTGTCTATATGAGAATATATATATATATATATATATATATATATATATATATATATATATATATATACACGCACACACGATGCGATGAGAAAGAAAGTAATATATAAATTCTAACGTTCACAGCATTAATCCAAAAGAGGGTTCGATACCGATAGTAGAGCGATAATTATTTATTTATTATAATTTTATCATATAGACAAAACCATTTTACTCACTACAACGATACAACTTGGTTTCAATGCATTTCAACTGCAGGCCTACAAGCTGGATTGTTCATAACCATTTTCGGTTCTCACACGTCGAAGTGCAGCTGAAATGCACTGAAACAAAGTTGCATCTTTGTAGTGAGCAAAATCGTTTTGTCTATATGGTACAATTATAATAAATATATATATATATATATATATATATATATATATATATATATATATATATATATATATATATATCAAGCTGTCTGTCGCCGCTGAGTGCTGACTTCAATGTCCACTTTTATATTTACATACGCTCTATTTCTGACATTGAATACTTTATACCATAAATATAGCATACCTTAAACTATATTTCTTCATGTATATATATATATATATATATATATATATATATATATATATATATATGTGTGTGTGTGTGTGTGTGTGTGTGTGTGTGTGTGTGTTTTCCAATTGCAACATTTACCTTGTTGTCAATAAAGCAAAGAAAAATAAATTTTAATTATGACCAATATAAAACTATTCACTATAAAACGCAAAATAGAGATTAAAAACAATGTGTAAACAATAAAGATGAAATCGATTCTTTTTTTTTTCTCATATGGAATGTAGGTTTTGTTAATTTTCAGTCGATAAAATATTAAACTAATTCCTCCCAAAACACAAAAACACACCATTATATCTCAAAAAAGCAAGAAATATCTTCCTTATAATCAACAGTGTATTTTGTTTATGAATCTTGTCCCAGAACTTTTATTATTTAACTTTTCACTGTTATAAATATTTTCCCTCGAACGTTTGTGCATGCGAATTAATTAATTCTTTTATATTTAATTACAACAAACTTAATTATTTGAAACAGAAAGCAAACATCTTGTTTAATCTACATCATTTTGTATTTCGAAGTGGCTGGTATTTATTTAAAACGTTGTCTTTGTTTATTTCCGTTGAAGAAACTATTTCCATTTAGGTAAGTAATACGCTTTATACGCTTTTCTTTAGTTTTATTTTTGTATTTCAAATTTACTTTTGATATTTTATTAAAATAGAATAAGGTTTACACTTGTACTCCCCTCAAGAAGTTAATTCCATGCTTATTTTTCTTTTTTTCTTTGTTTCATTTCAACAAGTTCATGTCCAGATTTTCAAAATTTAAATTAATTGAAAAATATGAAATTATTTCTGCTAATCTCCCTTATCTGGCAAATAATATTGTGATATTTTTCTCCATATGTATCATGCATACTAAATCTGATTTTAAATATATATACACATTTTTAAATTTCAGGTTACCATTATAGAATAGGAATATTTAAAAATTCAGAAAGCCTACTCAATGCCGAAGTGGTTAACCACCTTACATCCCATGATCTGCTCTCAGACAAGCAATATGGTTTCCGCTACGCCCGATCTAGAGCTGATGTGCTTACGGCCATCACTGAAACCGTCTACCAAGCCCTTCAAAATAACGGTGAGGCTCGTGCCGTGGCCCTAGACATCTCCAAAGCGTTTGATAGGGTTTGGCATGCCGGCCTTCTTCACAAGCTCCAGGGTTATGGTATTACAGGTCGATTGTTTGACCTAATACAATCATCCCTATCAAACCGTGAATTGAAGGTCGTTCTCAAGTTCCTATCCCACGAACGCAGGCGTTCCCCAAGGCTCCATCCTTGGCCCCACTCTATTCCTTATTTTCATCAACGACATTCCTGATGCCACAGATTCCCAAGTTGGCATCTACGCGGACGACACTACAATTTACTCCTGCCTCAAAAACAAATCTAGTGTCGGTGACAAAACTAACCTGGCCGTGCGTCTTGAAATGGACCTCCAATCGGTTCTTAATTGGGGCATAAATTGGCTGGCCAACTTTAACGCCTCAAAAACTAAACTACTCTCTATTAATCACCATAGAGATCCTTTCCTTCCCTCCATTAGAATGTCTGATTGTCAACTTCTTGAGAGCAACTCTCTGTGTCTGCTCGGTCTCACGTTGACTGCTGACCTGAGATGGAACAAATACATTGAGTCAATTCTTCTTCCACCGCAAGGAAAGTTGGCTCTCTGTGCCGCGCCAAGAAATTTTTCTCCCCGGAATCGATACTTCAAATATACAAATCAATCATTCGCCCTTGCATGGAGTATTGCTGCGATATATGGTCTGGGGCACCTTCTGTTTACCTCGGAGTTCTTGACAAGATCCAGAGACGGATATGTAATATAATTGGCTCTGATCTGACGTCTCATCTACAGTCACTCTCTCACAGACGCGCCGTCGCCTCTCTCTGTCTTTTCTACAAATACTTTCATGGTAATTGCTCCGATGAGCTGCTTTCACTGGTTCCCAGACTCCATGAATTCAAGCGCCCTACGAGGCTGGCAACCCGCTCCCACCCTTACACTGTAGAAACTTTTACATGTAGCCGTCTCTTTTACTCCAGTAGCTTCATACCTCGCACCTCTCGCCTGAGGAACACTCTTCCCAATTACTGTTTCCCTGGGAGCTATAATATCCAACTATTCAAATGTAATGTCAATCGACATCTCCAGTTACCTTGATCTATCCACTATCCCTCTCCTCATCCTTTCTTCTATCACTCCTATCTGCTCTCGCTCCAAATTTTCTGCAAACCCCTGCATCCTAGTGGCAACACGCCATGCTCGGGGCGTAATGCTTTAAAAAAATAAGAAAAGAAAATAGTATCAAAAGACAGGTTCCTTCTTGGAACTATTAACAAAGATGTTGTATCGTTAAAAAAACAAGGAATGCAGGGGGGGGTAAGCTAGTAATTCCTGAAGCCAGGCTATTTACTTTACCTCCCAGCGAGGCAGGATGTGGCACAAGGCCGTTTTGTAATGGGTGACAAAACCGAGCCTGTAGACTAATGCAAACATTCTCTGTAGACCCCGTATATACTAGGTCAGCTAGCTGTCTACTACCCCAGACGAGACTGCCCTTCGGCAAAGTCTCGTCTGGCTTCCACTCTGCCCGAAGCCAGTGAGATCGATCAGCACAGTTGATGACGAATCTCCTACTAATTCAGGAAGCAAGGATACTTATTGCCCCCCCCCCGCGTGGCAGGATGTGGCACAAGGCAGTTTTAACGCGAGGCAAAACCGAACACTTGGCTCGAGTAAAAATTCCCCGTAGACCGCGTATACATGTGGTCGGGTAGCTGTCACCAATCCAGACAATAGTCTGCCCCTCGGCACAGCCAAATCTGGGTCCCTCTCCGCCCGAAGGCAGAGAGCTCGACCAGCACAGCTGGAGACGAATCTCAAACTAATTCCCGAAGCAAAGTTATTTACCTCACCTGCCATCGAGGCAGAACGTGGCAAAAGGCCGTTTTTAATGCGGGGTTAAAACCGAGCCCGTGGGCTCGGGCAAAAGTTCCACGTAAACTCCGTACAAACGGGGTCGGGTAACTGTCTACCACCCCAGACGAGGCAGAGACGAGACAGAGAGTTCGACTAACTTGGCTGGAGATGAATCTCCAAATGATTGCCGAAGCATGGATATTTGCCAGCCGCCCCACGCGGTCAGATGTGCCACAATGCCCAATTTAATGTGAGGTATCCGAGCCCGTAGGCAAAACTTCTCCGTAGACTCCGTGAAAAACAGGGTTGAGTAGCTGTCTACCACCCCAGACGAAACTCTGCCCTTCGGCATAGCCTCATCTAGGTTCCTCTCTGCCCAAAGGCAGAGACTTCGACTAGCTTAGCTGGAGACGAATCTCCAACTAATTGCCAGAGCAAGGTTATTTACCTTACCACCACGCAAGATAGCGGCCCGGATTGAGGAATCGCAGAGCCAAGTTCGAATTCCATTTGGAGCCATCATATTTACAAACGTGCAAATACTCTTGGGAAAGGTATGAATTCTCTTCTTCCCCGACCAGCTATGGATAAATGGCAGAACAGACTGAGTTCTATAGCCTTAGGTGGCAACCGGTGTAGGAGAAGAAAAAACACTGAAATCTGGAGAGGCTTGCACTCTGTCTTGCCCAAGAAACACCACTTTTACTCCTCCTCACGCTGCTAATGTTACTATAGCTTGGCTGCGTGAAACATTTTGGGAGCGTCACAAAAAAGTTGGAGTGGAATTCGCACCGCACTCGCTTGACCTGCCCCCCCCATTTTTTTCCCTCTGGGTGTTACCCAATGAAAACATCTAGCATTGCAACACTCGCACAATTGGTGTATTATTTTTTTTTACCCAATTTTCAATTATCACGGGATTAAAAAGATATGACATATGGTGACATATTGTGAAACCGCCTTAATGGACAGGACCTGTACAAGGCGGAAACTTGAATCATTAAGTGACAAACTCGGATAGAGGACACATTCTCAGTCGCAATATATTATTATTATTATTATTATTATTATTATTACCATGTGAACTACGATAAAAGAATATATGAGGGAGATATTAATAAGAGTATATAATAAATTTTATGCAGATGTTCCTCTGAGATATGAAATGGATCCACAAAGTTTGAGAAATGCCGATCTAGATTATGTTTACATCTCAAATGATATCTACATTGAAGCACCCTAATTACATTGTTGATGAACGAATTAGACGAGCTATTAAAAATAGCATAATCAAAAAGAACATAATAATTCCTCAAATAACCTGAAAAATATCAACCTACTAAAAGCAAATAAATTCTAACTACAAACAAGATGGAAAATTCCTAAAAAATCTCATAAATACTAATATATCTCCTACTAATCCTAGTAAAAGAACAAAACTAATTATACACTATACTAAACTTAATACAGCCAACTTAATCATCCGTAATAAATTTTCTTCGTCAACTAATTTTTTTACAAATGACCAACATTTTATAGAAATGTAAATGTCGTTTGGGACATTGTATCTCTGACAAAAAAATTAGATAAAGATTTTTTTTACATATCATCTTTTGATAGGGTTTCGAAATTGAATATGTTTACTTTGAAGTGGAGATTTTGTTATTTGTAGTTGACCTTGTTTAGATTGAAAGAAGGTGATCATGGCTCTCCACAATTTCCTGTCCTTCGTAGCACTAAATAAATTTTGTCTTTTTCTTATTTCTTCTAAACTTTATCCCGCCATCCTTTTACTCAAGCACATTTTCTTCTTCTATGTGACGGGTCCACTTCTGGACATACAGATCATGGCTCTTCACAATATCCTGTCCTTCGTAGCACTAAATAAATTTTGTCTTTTTTCTATTTCTCCTAAATCTTATCCCACCATCCTTTTAGTCAAACTCATTCTTCTTCTTCTATGAGCCGGGTCACTTCAGAACACAGTCGGTCATGACAACAACCTTAATAAGGAGATTTATACTACATATTTCGGATACAAGCTCAATATTTAGAGACACATTCCTGTTCACATTCACAATTCAAAGTCTTAATTGATAATACAAGTATACTCCACAATGAAAAAAACAAACTTCAAATCCTCTACATAAGGGACATACAGCGAACACTAAATAAGATTTATTACAACTGCCTAAATATACATACTGGGCATCTCACTCGCTTGACCTGTATCCCCCAATTTTTTCCCTCTGGGTGATAACCAATGTAAACATCTAGCAGAGCAACTCTCGTACCATTGCTGCATTGAAGGCAGCCATAGCTGAGAAGATTCCAGGAGAAATATACACGGGTTATGGACAACATTTAACAGTGCCTGCAATTGAACGTGGACATCTGGAGCATGTGCTCTTTGGCACCTCTTAACATTTCTGTTTCATGTCTTAGACTAAATTGCTGGCAATGCAAAAATTTTACCCTTTGTTTTACCTTTCAATAAATATAATTTCCATTACTCTATCATTTGTGATCTTTGAATTCTGCTCGATCATTTTGTTTCCAAAATTGTGAAACACAATATATATATATATATATATATATATATATCCGCCTAGAAAGACATGATTTTAAAAGCCATACCAAAATTCACTATAATTGAAAAAATATAAAAAGGCAGAAAAGAAAACTTTAGAAAAATTCTAGAAGAGCAAGAAAACAAACGGATTTTATGCCTCAAAACACTCCATCTAGACGGGCTTAATCACAAATTTAAAAGCAAAGAATTAATATATAACCCCATAAATCAAGCCCCACCCACATTTTTCCCCCACTCAAGACAGACATGTTTGCGGAGGTTTTGAGGTCTCACAGTTAACATACACCAGTATCAATATATAAACTTACAGTACACATATCATACACATTCCCGAAGAACTAAATGATGATATACACTTAACACAAATACATCCCCATCCCAGGAGCCAATAAAACTGTCAAAATGATCAAGAGAATTCAGAGTCGCATGAATCTATCCAGCCTCTATCTTAAAAACAAGTTAAATGAGGCCGTTTAACCAACACAAGGACTGACCAAAATTAACGATAAAAAACAAATGAAAACTACAGATAACGTTCAGTTTCTTTAGAAATTCATTCATTTCTGTAGTTCACTGCTGCTAACAAGCAGGATTTTTTCTCCTGATGATGGCCATGCTGACCGAAACTAGTCGAGGTACCTAATTGAAATGATAAAATAAAAAAATATTAGTATACAACCCAGTGTGTCTGAAAATTTTGATTTTTTAATTTTTCAATATTATTTTGTTCAAAACATATATATATATATATGTGTGTGTGTTTGTGTGCGTGTGTTTGCGTGTGTGTGTGTTACATTTATTACAAGTGCTTTGTTTTGTCGCGTAAGGACAAGGCAAAGCATAAATAACGATCTTTACTTAATTTTACTTTTAGATTAATATTCAGGAACTGCTAGATATAAACAAGAAAAATCAGAGCAAGTTTTCTATATTTTAAGTCCAATGCATTAGTAATTTTTATTAGACTAGTGCCAGTATATTGCGTCTGCTTATGAAATTCATTGTGTATCTGTCACATGACATAGCTGTTCATTCTTATGTAAAACCCAATATCCTGTTCCAAGAAATATTTGCTTTATAGTTATGAAAGCTTTCAATTCTACACTGAGTTTAAAGGCCGGCGTTATAAAACTGATTCCAAAAGTTAACTTCATGAAAATCTAGACCATTATTACTGCTAATACTGACACAACGCATCTTCAGAATTTAGTAAATATAAAACAGTGATAAAACCTACGTTAAGAGATAACGACACAAGTATATATGAAATATTCCTATTTCTCAGCTCAGAGGAATTTCAGCAGATCTTGTTTCCTGTAATCGTCGCAAATGACTTAGTTGACTTTGTTTTAATCTACCCAGAGTCAGGCATGTATATCATGTACGCTTTTGTGTCCAAACACTGTCATTGGCTCTAAGACGCCCACTGATATTGTCAGAGAAACAGAGAGACCAAAAAAATGACATCTTAAAAGAAGGATCTCTTTGTATGAAGAACAGACAAATGATTGACAATCAGCTTCGTCCTGTGTTAGTCTCGGAAGATTTCTCCGTTAAAATAACGAGGAAGAAAAAAAAACATGACAGAAGACGAATAGAAAGCCTCGCCAGGCAACTTTTAGGCCCATAGGAATTATTCAGAATCAGGTGACAAGACGAGGGTCGGGACAAGATGAAAAGACATCCGTATCAACGGGAATTTCTTTCTTTTTTCTTTCTAGAAATCAAAAATTCATTCGTTTACAAAGAGCAAATCATTTTTATTTGCATAAGACATTCCAGTCTGATCCGATGTTGCGGAAAATGATTATTCGGTCTGTACATTCTCCATAAATCTATTCATATTGAGACATGATGTGAACTTATCTTCAAGGTGCCATCGATAGTTCGCCCTCAGACAGTCAGTTGTATATCATTCAAATAAAGTTCTTACCAATTATACAGATTTTGATAAAGTTAACTTTTCAAAAGACTATGTCTCTGGATTATTAAGGACACTTTCATATTACATTAAAAAAAATATGTGATATGCCCCAAAAATATCCAGCATTATTTAAGAAGCAGTTGCGCGGCCTTGAAGGCGTCTTAGTAACCAACCAGTGTTAATCTTATTGCACATTTGTGAACTCCCAGGATTCCTCAGTCAGTATATTTATTTTGCTAATATTCACCCGACACAAGTCTCAAGAGCCACTCAATATAGAGGACCATTGAATGAGTTGTGCGATATCAATGTAAGGGCAGAGAGTAAGAAATAGGGAGTATGTGAATACGCAGGGCAGGTAATGACTGACATTTGACTTGAAGATGTTAAGACTGGAAAATACGGGAAAGCATCCAAGCATATCATATTGAGACAGTTCTTGGAAAGAAGCCATTTGAGTGGAACCTCCTTCTCCTTACAAAATATATGCATGTCATAGTGTGCGTGTGAGAGAGAGAGAGAGAGAGAGAGAGAGAGAGAGAGAGAAAGAGAGAGAGAGAGTGTGTGTGTGTGTGTGTGTGCGTGTGTGTGTGCATTTAAATTTTAACTTGATTCTTAACCCATTAACTGCCAAATTTTTTAATGAGCATTTTTGGCCCAGATAGGTGTCTTAGGAGTTTATTCATACCTTATTTTTAATTACAGTATTTACCATTGTCGTTTTTATAGAAACAATATTTAGCTAACCCCCCACGTGGGATTGAATGTGGCACAAGGCCGAGTTTATTGTGGGTCATCCGAGCCCGTAGGCCCGGCCAAAAATATAGCCTTCGAACCCGGCTAGGCGGGTTCGAGAACTGTCACCCTCCCCGAACGAAACCTTGCCCTTCGGCAAATATTCGTCCGGGTTCCTCCCTGCTAATGCAGAGAGTTAGACAGACGGCGCTGACTGTAACTTAATACAGCTACAGATAGAAACTAAAACATTAAATATATATATGTGTATAAAACATCAAAATATGATATTGATTAGAAGTAATAAAAAATACTTTTCAAAATAGTCATTATTTTTCTACTCATGAAATGTAAAATTACGACAGAAAGTGTCTTCTTACGGCTAATAATAAAAACTTTAAATGCTAAGTGTTGTAAAATATACCTCTGTAATGCAATGTATGTAAGCAATTCAATGTAAATACAAGGAATAGCATGTAGTGAGTTTAATTTTAACAGATCGCCAAATGGGGCTCATGGCAGGTATTGGGTTAAACTTGAAATCAAGTGATCTAAATTTATGTTAATATTACTTTGATTTCAACTTTTGGGATAACCTTAAGAGAGGTTTTAAAATTTTGAAAATCTCCCTTAGTCTGGATGGGAACTAGAGCCCAATTAAGTTTGTCAGCTGTCTGGTTGCTACTTCCGAACAGTAGTAAAAGTAAACCGTTTTGAGAGTGAAAGGTTGGGACCGAGATGCCAGCCTAGTAGCTCGCTTAAATTCATGTAGTCCAGGAACCAGTGAAAGTAGCTCGCCGAAACAGTTGCCGTGAAAATATTTGTAGAAGAGACAGAGGGAGACTATATCATACCTGTGGGATAGCGACTATAGATTAGACGCTAAATCAGGACCTATCATCTTGCATATTCATCTCTGGAGGACACCTTGAGACGTACAGCTCGAACACCACGCGATATATGACAGCAATATTCCACGCAATGGGGCAGGGTTGATTTATAGATTTGAAGGATGGACTCAGACGAGAAAAACTTTCTGACACGACACAGAGAACCAACTTTCCTTGCGGTAGATGTAGCTATTGATTCAATGTATTTATTTCACCCCATACGGGAAAATCTTCAAAATGAAAAAGAAAAATTGAGTCTCAGGAACATTTTTGCATCTGTTTCCGACTTCCTTTCTTGCACTTTCGTAGTTATCTCTTTTTTTATCACTCCTCACTATCTCAGAACTGTAATGTATTAGACGAAATATCTGATGAAAACCAGTAATAAGGAGTGCCAGAGAAAAGCGATAATAACAACAAAGTTGCAATATGAGCACTGGTAAAAATATGATTTGATAACAGCAAAAATTGCAATATGAGCACTGGTAAAAATTGTTGCTGAAGACATTAGGATTATAATACCCAGAAATTCATAAACGGATGTCCTCAAGGACACATGGCACAGTGGATAAAGGCGTTGGTTAGATCCAGTGACAGGAGTTCAATATCCGGGTAAGGCAGGGAAAATTAACAGGAGATAATTGATAACTGGAAATTGATGGAACTGGCACAGTCTACCCCAGTCAGCGAAATAAAGGGTTCAGTTCGACATTCCAACTACCTGAAGAAGGCCGGAGAAAACAACGGCAGAAACGTTGTAATAACATTCCAACTACCTGAAGAAACGTTGTAATAAATATGGCGACAAAGATGAGGACAATAGTCCGAGTAATGTACATAATACCACATCTTAGAAATATTGAAATTCTTATATAATTATAGATTGTTATATGAATATAGAAAGCTAACTTTTTCTCTCCATTCATCTGCGAATTTCTGTGGTTCAATGTTTTTGTTGTAAAGTTCTGAATTTATAGAATGGTTTTCTTCTAAAATAGAAATTGCAATAGACTAGCGACATGCTAGCGGTGTTTCATTGAGGTGAGTGTTTCATACCTTACGTCCACGTAGGCAAATTTAATTTGAGCCTTATCAAGGAAAGAAAATGAGAATTGGACTGTCCTAATCCAGATGCAGCAGCAATACTCTGGTCTAATCTGTAAATCCTGTACCGATAAAGTATGGCAGGAGTTTCAAGAACGGCACAGTAATCCGATTATTTTACCAGCTTCTTTGCTAATTGACATTATGTATGAGTTCGATTTGAAGACTGGAGAGAAATTGAATACCAATAGCCGTTCGGAGCACGTTCGGAGCACGTTCAGAGCACGTTCGGAGTACCTATGGCGATGGAGACGCGTTTATCGTGACTGGAGAACACTTCACGTTAGATCGGTCATGACGGAGTGATACAAGCTTTGTTTTTGAGACATTGAAAGTTAACAAAATACGATTTGGGAATTAGGGCTATAAACACAAATCAGATGCAAATGCTTAAATATCTGGGAAGCGTTTTAACAGACGGTGGAAAATGTAATACTGAGATCTAAATCCATATTAGGCTAGCAACGAATGAAGCATCTAAGCAAAGTGTTGAGAAACGGGAAACTTTTATTAGGAAAAAGAAAAGAGTGCTGGACAGCTGTGTGGTATTCATTCTTTTATGTGGCAGTGAATTTTGAAGCATCTCCTCTTGGATGAGCAAAAAACTTAAAGGGAGAGGAAATATAGTTCTACAGAAGGATGCTGAAAATCACAAGAGAGAAGTCTTTAAACAATAAGAACAGAATGAAGAGACACACTACATAAATGTACACTGAGTGCCAAATTATTATTAAAATAACTTTTTTTCTAATATTTCAAAAACTGTCCAATCAATTCACACAAGATTTTCACACAATGTTGGCAACACTGACCTGCGTAATCACTGAAATTTTCGTACTGATCAGCGGATTGTAAACAAACTGCCGCCATATTTGTTATCAGCACGGTGATCTGAGCGTGCCAAATTATTAGAAAAGTGTAAGAATTTAGTGAAAAGATGGGCCGTAAAAGCAGTTTAAGTGATGCTGAAAAGAAAACTATCACATCAGAACTCTCAAAAGGTAAATCTACCCTAGAAATTTCTAAAATGATAGGGAGGTGTCATCAAACAGTGAAAAAGTACATCGCCGACCCTACACAAGTACACAAAAGGGTAGATAAAGGAAAGCCGTGGGTTATTTCACGTCGTCTCATGTCACGACTTAAACGAGAGGACACGAAAAACCCTGGACTTACCGATCAAGAGCTTTTTAGTCGCATTGGGGATCCTACTGTGTCTAAAAGTACTCGGTGTCGGTATTTGAGCGAAATAGTAACAACAGTCGTTGACAAGAAATCATATTCAAAATCTACTGAAATGGGCCGAGGACAATATGAAGATTGACTTCTCTTAAGTTTTGTTCACCGACGAAACTCGAGCAACACTTGATGGGCCAGAGAGATGGTGAAAAGGCTGAGTAATGAACGGACAGAATCGTCATCAACGTTTGAGACGGCAACAAGGCGGTGGAGGCATAATGATTTGGGGTGGTATTATTGGAAAAACATTAGTGGGCCCATGGAGAGCACCAGATGGCGTCAAAATGACTGCTGATGCATACATAGCGTTTATGAAGGAGCATCTTGAACCGTGGATGAAAAGGTCTTCAGAAGGGCCATTGTTTTTATGCAAGATAATGCTCCCTCACATGCTGCTCACAAGACTACTGAATATTTGAAACAGTTAGGCTTCGATGGACCTCGAAAAATGAAGTGGCCAGCAAATTCTCCGGATTTGAACCCAATCGAAAACCTTTGAAGCATCATGAAACGAAGACTGTACGCCAACGGACGACAATTCAGGAGCAACGCTGAGTTGTGGAAAGCAATTCTTGACATATCTCGCAGCATTACAGCAGATGACATCCCACAATTAACAAATTCTATGGATCGTCGACTTCTTCAAGTAATTTCAAAACAGGTAAAGCAGATTCCCTATTAATTTGTTTAAAACTGTGCGTTTGTTTGTATCTGTTATTATTTGTTTGATTATCTTATTTATTAGCTTCTTTTGATCATAAACATTCACGTGCAACATTAAAAAATGTTTCGTTTGCTCAATTCTGTAGATTTTACTAAACCTTTATAATAATTTGGCACAATCAAATCACCGTGCTGATAACAAATATGGCGCCAGTTTGTTTACATTGCGCAGATCAGTACGAAAATTTCAGTGATCTGAAAGTAATATACAATTTAAATTTTAATAAAAATATCTGGCTAACGCAATGTTAGGACAGTCCATACAGTATACAGGGAGGACGTTTTTTTTGTTTTTTTTTATTTGGGAGATGATATAATTCATATATATATATATATATATATATATATATATATATATATAGATAGATAGATAGATAGATAGATAGATAGAAAAGAAACCTTATCTCAGCCAAGGTAAGTTTTCTTTATTCATATTGTCTTTACGGGTGTATATTCTAGTTATATCTAACATTTTATACGCACACATACACAAACACACAGACATACACACACACACATATATATATATATATATATATATATATATATATATATATATATATATATATATATATAATGGACTCTCCTGTCGGTTTTGACGTATGAGGATCTGACAGCTTATTGATTCAGTTATGAAAGTTTGTGCGATAATTTTAAGTGACATTTAAGACCCTCTAGTGATTTACAAAAAGGAGGCCACATATGGAGCAAGTGTGAGATCACTGTTAGATTGGCTGACCTTTTTAGATCTTGCTCTCGCGCCTTGAAGATGATTCAGACAAGCAGATTGAAAATTGCTGAGTCCACTAAAACACATTGATCTCCATTCTACCCGCTCCAAAGCTAAGCGCTCAAATGTTATGTGGTATATTGACTGCTGACAAGTTGCTTTTCAGCTTGTCTTTGTATCATAGCCATGGGCGTCCTACATCCCTGTATATATATATATATATATATATATATATATATATGTCTGTGTGTGTGTACGTGTGTGTATTTGTATTTGAACACTTATACGTA
This sequence comes from Acanthosepion pharaonis, assembly GCA_903632075.3. NCBI lineage: Eukaryota > Metazoa > Mollusca > Cephalopoda > Sepiida > Sepiidae > Acanthosepion > Acanthosepion pharaonis. The sequence continues at coordinate 568,788 of CAHIKZ030000718.1, read as the reverse complement.
CAGTTATTTATTTGAGTATATATATATATATATATATATATATATATATATATATATATATATATATATATATATATATATATATATATATATTATTTGGTGAGCCAGACAAATTCTAGGTTTCACCCAAAAGGATCGTCAGGGAAACAAGGATCCGTTTGGGTGAAACCCAGTTGGGTTTTCTGGCTCACTAGGTGTATCTAGGTCTGCTCTACGGTTGTATTGAGCCTTTTGTTAGTTGTTACTGTATCGGGGTTTTTCTTTGGGCTTCAGACCTGCATCTGTGCGATTTTTGTCGGCAGAAGTTCATGTTTGTAGCTCTTTCTTTTTTAAAAAGCCTTTTTCCCTCGAGATTGATTTGATTATTAGCAAATCAAAAAATTCGAGGGTTTTTCAAACAAGTCTAGTTATCTATAATTATATATATATATATATATATATATATATATATATATATATATATATAAGATCAGTGGCGAAGGGTGACGTAGATCCAGGGTATGCAGTCGCGTATAATTTGTTATATAAGGCCTACCGTAATATTTCGTTTAATAAATAGATCACTACTTATCATCCAATCGCCTAATTTCCTTTTCCTTTCTCCCTTTAGGTCTATATGATCATTTATTCTTCTTAGGTTGCTTCAAATTTTCTCATCTTCTACCAACTTTAGATTATCATGATTTATATTTCTTTTCTTCATCAGATTTCTTGTTATTTGTATTCTTCCTTTCCTTTTTCTTATCTCGTTTTAATTCATTCACCTACATTGACTTTTCTTCTTCTTCCTAAGAACCTTTTCTTTTTCTTTTCTTCACCCCCTATTTTCCTTCTTGTTGCCTATCCAGACTCAATCATCTTCCTTTGCTCATTTTTTTTTATTTTTCTATTCCTATTCACAATTTTACTTTTTTTCACTTTTTTTTCCTTCTTATTTCATCCAACTTCTTTATTTTCGTTGGTATTCTTATGTATGCCTCTATTTTTACTTTCTTCCTTCATCAAATAATTCGTTTTCTCTCTTTCATGTCATCACTATTCTTTTCTTTTTCTTCTTGTCCTCCTTTTTTCGTCTTTTTCTTCCCCTCTAATTCTCTTTCGCAATTCATCATCATCATCATCATCATTTTCCTCATCATAATCTCTTCTTTTTCTCTTCTCGTGAATTTCTTCCGTTTTCTTTTTCTATGATCACTACCTAGTAGTTAGTGTATATATACTATTTTTTCCTGTGTGTAATATGAATGATAATTAAAGCTAAAATGGCCGCGTCGTATTATACACAAATACACGTTTCCAATGTTTACTCGATCTTAAAAAAAATATCTTTTTATTTGAAAGAGAGAAATCGCAAATCCGCTCAGCTTTGTTCATGAGATAAACTTTGTTTAGATTTTGATTTTCTTATAAAGTTTTCTGTATTCATTCTTAAGGAAAGACAATTTTTTGTTCATCTTTTATTAATACATAGAAATATAATAGGAGTACTTCGACGTAGTGTAACAGTTAACAAGCTTGTCTCGCGGGATCACTTACGACTGAACAGTGAGTTTGTTTCACACTGGGTACCCCATACTTACGATCTTTTGCTATATCTAAGATACCCTTAGAAAAGCACCATATCGAACAGAAAACTATGATAGATTAATACCTTAAAATGTATTAACAGGTATATCTAGTTAGCACCTTTTCCCGAAAGTAAGTTTTAAAACAAAAATTAGGAGACGAAACACGCAATGTCTAAAGACCCCGATTCATTTCTGTTCTTTGATATCGTGAAAAATTAAATATTTTTTGTGAAACATACCGGGTGTAGCAGCAAAATTTTCCAAATGGTATAAAAGCAAAATTGTTAGATTAATCTTTGAAAAGTTGTATCTTATAAATGATTAAAGATATCTTACTGGAATTCTCCGAGGATTTTATAACTCTATCAGTGTCTACTTTGAGTAACAAGAATTTATAATTACTCTCCAGGCTTAACAGAAGAATCGTAATGAAATCGATCATAAACGAAAATAACATTTAATCATAGCTAAGGATCGGAAGAATATGAAAGATTGAAATAAAGATCAACTACATGTATAATATTCCAGGATTATTTAATTTAACTTAATCAATATGATCTTCGCCCTCTCTAAGCTTCTACCTTTCTGTCTCGGAGTAACAAGGTTCCTCACAGGTTTCACGTACGGTTTAATTTTCTAATCTTTTTCACCATTGTCTAAACTGAATCTGGTCACTGACATTCTTCTTATGGATTGAATTAGATCTTTTCTAATTGAACTTTTTTAGCTTTAAGTTTAAATGATGATCCCTCTTCCTGTTGTGACTTCCTGATCCAGTTTTCCTTTCTACTGTACCCTCTTTTTTAAACGTAATCACCGTTCACTTGATTGTTCTTGATTAAACTTTGAAGATGGAAACCGGTGTTTAAATTCTGGCAGAATTAATGAAGGCCTGAATGATTTTTTTCCTCTCGCCATTGCTCAGTTGAGAAGACAGCCGGGCTGACACAAAACGATTTTAAACTGTTCTCTTTCTCGCTGAATATCTCAAATGATTTTTTAAGGGATTCTTACGACAAAAATGATATCAAGATGGTTAAACATCTTTACTTAGAACCTGACAAAAAAAAACTCAATTAGTTTATTGTTTTTTTTTTTTGGTTTTTGTTTTGTGGGATGGACAACTATACTGCATCACGATTTGGACAATTTTGCTGTTACACCCGGTATGTACGACAAATGGATCTTAATGGATAACATGGAACGACTTTAAGAAAACATTTACTGATCGCTGTATTACGAGATCGTAATATAATTCCATCCTGATTTAAGCTTCCTAAATACTTAGGGCGTATTATACACAAGAAAATACGTTAGAATTTCTGCGGATGTACATTTGGGCCAAAGGCCCAAATCAGAAGTCTCTCTGCAAACGGTTATAAGATTTTTTTTTAAATCATTTGACCCCAAGCAAGGCTAAAATGTCACTAGTACGCAGAGGGTTACAGGCAATGTTGGTGAAACGTAGCATAGGGCGGACTGAAGAAAAAAAAAGATAAACGGGATTCAAGAAGACAGAAGATGGCGATTGACGTTGCATCTAAATTATTGAAGATTGTAGTTATCAGGGAAGCAAGGAAACGGAAGTGTGTCCTACAGGTTAGAAGAACGAAAAAAGAAACTCTTGGAGTAGAAGTATCGGTTGAATCTATCTATTCAACAGTAAATGGATGGACCTTAGATGTCAGTCTAGAAGCACGTTTAAATTCATGTCGTCGGGGCATCCTTTGAAAAAGTTCATCAGAGCAGTTGCCTTGAAAATAATTATAGAAAAGACAGGGTGAAGCTACAACACGTTATTGAGAAAGTGACTAATGAGGAGATGCCTGGTCAGGATGAGATTACATTGCAAATCTTTCTTTGGATTTCGTCAAGAATCTCAAGATGAATAGCAGGAGCCCCAAACTACATATGACAGCAAGATTCAATACACGGAGGAATTTATACTTCAACGTGTTTGCTATTTTACATTTCCTCAAAATCCACATATAACCTACCCTAATTTACCTAGCGTCATCTACAAAACTAGTTTTCACACTAAATGATCCCTAAGTTATATATACACTACTTTTCAAATTATTAACTACTGGTTTGAATTTAACAAAATTATTAGAGAACACAAGAAGTAGGGAATTAAAAAGTGATATATATAGTCTGCCCGATTATGACATTTTTGAGTCTGGAACATTTCTATATCGTGTTAATATTGCAAATGGCTAC
>CAHIKZ030000718.1:537500-552500 GCA_903632075.3 Acanthosepion pharaonis | reverse complement strand
AGAAAAAAATTAGAGAAATAAAGAAAATAAGGAAACAAAAAAAAGAATTAAAAAAAAAAAAGAAAGAAAGAAAAAAAAGAAAGAAAAGAATTAGAGAAATAAAGAAAAAATAAGGAAAAATAAAGAAAGAATTACAAAAAGAAAGAAAGAAAGAAAGAAAGAAAGAAAGAAAGAATTAGAGAAATAAAGAAAATAAGGAAACAAAGAAAGAATTACAAAAAGAAAGAAAAGAAAAGAAAGAAAGAAAAGAAAGAAATGAAAGAAAGAATTAGAGAAAAAGAAAGAAAATAAGGAAACAAAGAAAGAATTACAAAAAGAAAGAAAAAGAAAGAAAAAGAAAGAAAGAAAGAATGAAAGAAAAATTAGAGAAATAAAGAAAAAAAGGAAACAAAGAAAGAATTACAAAAGAAAGAAAGAAAGAAAGAAAAGAAAGAAAGAATGAAAAGAAAGAATTAGAAAATAAAGAAAATAAGGAAACAAAGAAAGAATTACAAAAAGAAAGAAAGAAAGAAAGAAAGAAAGAAAGAATGAAAGAAAGAATTAGAGAAATAAAGAAAATAAGGAAACAAAGAAAGAATTACAAAAAGAAAGAAAGAAAGAAAGAAAGAAAGAAAGAATGAAAGAAAGAATTAGAGAAATAAAGAAAATAAGGAAACAAAGAAAGAATTACAAAAAGAAAGAAAGAAAAAAGAGGAAGTAAATATACAAGAAGTAGAAGCTGAAGAAGAAAAAGAAAGAAAGAAAGAAAGAATGTAAGGAAGGAAGGAATAGTAGAGAATTAAAAAGTGATATGTCCCGGAAAGGGATATATTTGTTCGAAGTAGCAAAGTGGTTTGGGACTACTGTAACCGAGTAGGACAATCTAACAGGTAACCGTAATGGACTGGTCCTCGTCGTAGTGGTAGGCAATAGGCGTAGGCAATAGGCGAAGACTATAGGCGTCGTCCTTTACCTCCTCATCAGTCTGTATTTATGGCTGACACCAGAAAATCATATTACTGTGAGGGGGAACATCAAAAGGGAATGAAACAGAACAAAAAATGAAGAATGAAAGAAACACCTACTCTGCAAGTATTGTAATGTTTTGGAAAAAGGTACATAATTCACGATTATTTACCTCCATTAATTAAATTATTACTACGTATATCAAATTATTAGCGTTGTGTAATAAAAACCCCTGTATAAAAAAAAACATTTTAATTGCTTCATTTACAGATTTTTTATGGATACTAACAATGACTAAGATGAAATTAAATCGAAATAAAAAAAAGTAAACAGAGTTCAGAAAGTGTATTGGATTTGGTTAATATGTGATCCTTTTTTAAAATGCCTTGGAAAAGGCGCTGATTCATCAAACATATCTATTTCTGGATCTCGTCCGATGTAATTTCCCGTGATACGTTGATTATTTCCCTCCATAGTTATTTTACTTTCAGTTATTTTAGATATTTCTAATGTAGATTTGTCTTTCGAAATTTTAGATATTATAATATCTTTCTCAGAAGTAGTCAAGTCACATTTGCCTGATTATAATGACACTCTTTTATAGTCTGTGAACACTTGTAGATCATGTTAATATTGCAGATGGCGACCGTTTATTTCCTGTTGCGCAGAACAGTACAGTTTTATACAGCCTGCGCATATACCTATTCCCATTATACTGTGAAAATTTCGTTAAATTCAGTCTGGTAGTTTTTGGCCGCAATGAAAAATGTCACCTTGTTAATAATTGGAAACGCAGTGTATATATATATGTGTGTGTGCGTGCGTGTGTGTGTGAGTTAGAATTATAAAGGAAATTGTCTCATTTCTTCCTGCACCTCGAAAAGACAATCGGTTCAACCTGGATGCCAGATTATTTCCTTTTTTCCTCCAAAACAGTCGGAGAAAAAATAAAGAAAACAGTACGGGAAGTAAAAGAATGAAAAATACAGTCAACCATTATATATATCAATACATATACAAAAGAAAAAAAAATGGGGAAAAGCGAAATGAAAGACAGAAATAAAAAATAAATAGAACGAAAAAAAAAAATAGAAGGAAATGAAAGGGTTAATGAAACATCAAGAAAAAATTACAATAGAAAATGTGGAAAGGAATGAAGCAAGACATAAGGATAAAATATGGTGATTTTCTAAGCTTAGATTTGGCACAAGACTGGAGCAGCCAGTGAAGATCGAACTCACTATTCAGTCGTAATTGATGTAGCGAGACAAGTTTGTTAACCATTACAATACAAATAAATCGGTAAGTACAGCTTAGATATAGCACAAGACCAAAAGAGTAGAGAATTCAGCGAGGATCGAACACGCTACTCATGTTTAACTGCTCGGTAAGGAAAGCTTGATAATCATTACACCACGTAGAAAGGGTCCTGACAATATTCAAAAATATGAAGGAGAAGGAAAGACATGAGAATAAAAATGAAGAACAAAGAAATAATGTAAGGCAGTGCAATAAAGTAATGAAGATTTACATGAAATGGAGAATAAATTAGTGCGAAAATGAAAGATAAAGTAAAACATGAAAGAAGGAGACAAAAAAAGAATTACAAAAAGAAAGAAAGAAAGAAAGAAAGAAAGAAAGAAGAGGAAGTAAATATACAGGAAGAAGCTGAAGAAGAAAAAGAAAGAAAGAATGTAAGGAAGGAAGCAATAGTAGGGAATTAAAAAGTGATATGTCCCGGAAAGGGATATATTTGTTCGAAATAGCAAAGTGGTTTTGGACTACTGTAACTGAGTAGGACAATCTAGCAGGTAACCGTAATGGACTGGTCTTCGTAGTAGTGGTAGGCAATAGGCGTAGGCAATAGGCGAAGACAATAGGCGTAGGCAACAGGCGTCCACATCAGTCTGTATTTATGGCTGACACCAGGCAATCATATTACTGTGAGGGAGAACCCAGGTGTATGCATATTCATTACATCAAAAAGAAAGGAAATAGAGCAAGGAATGAAGAATGAAAGAAAAAAGAAATAGGAAGAAAGAGAAAAAATAGGAGAAATAAGAAAATGTAGTATAGGTTAATGCCAAAGATGGGAGAGTGGAATAAAGTGGAATAAAGTGAGACTGAAAGAAAGAAGGAAGGACTTAATTAAGCGAGACGGAAAAAAGAAGAAAATAAAGAAAATTAAAGAGAAAGAAGGAAATTCGATTGTTAGAAAGAAAGAAAGAATTAAAGAAAGAAAAAGAAGTAGAAAAAGAAAGAAAGAAAGTATTACAGAAAGAAAGAAAGAAAGAAAATAAGGAGACAAAAAAAAGAAAGAAAGAGACAAAAAGAGAAAGAATTACAGAAAGAAAGAAAAAAAGAAAGAAAGAATATAAAAAGGAGTCAAAGAAAGAAAGTATTAAAGAAAGAAAGAAAATAAAAAGAAACAAAGAAAGAAATATAAAAAAAGAAACAAAGAAAGAAAGGAGACAAATAAAGAAGGAATTACAAAAAGAAAGAAAGAAAGAAAATAAAAAATAAACAAAGAAAGATTTATAGAAAGAAAGAGGGAAAGAAAAAAGAAAGAAAAAGAAAGAAAAATGAAAGAAAGCAGACAAAGAAAGAATTACAAAAAGAAAGAAAATAAGAAGGAGATAATCAAAGAAAGTATTAAAGAAAAAGAAAGAAAATGAAAAAGTGACAAAGAAAGAAAGAATTATAGAAAGAAAGAAAATAAGAAGGAGGCAAAGAAAGAAATACAAAAAGAAAGAAAATAAGGAAACAATGGAAGAAAGAAATACAAAAAGAAAGGAAGGAATGAAATATGAAAGGAAAGAAATACGAAAGAAATATTTTAAAACAAGGAACAAGATGGTTTCGTGTTATAAAAATAGATGGCGTCATTAAATATTTTCGGAAAATCGAAATACAAAATAGTCTTGAACCAGATTCGCTAAGATATTTTTAAAATGAATGCAAAGTTTATTTTCTGTGTTATAGACAAATTCTTTGATGCAAGCTTTGTGGAAAATCGCAATTCCTTTCTGGTTTTGTTATAAAGCAACTGATTTTGTTCTTGCTGCTTGTTTCACAATCACTGTAATGAGCAAGTGCTTTGAAGAGATCAGTAAAAAGCATCAGTTGTTTAGTACACGATAATTTTCAAGCGTTTCGAAAGAAACAATAAAGACACACTTTAAGCAACTAACAAGAAAACAATGGTGCAAAGAGTACATTTGAAGTCAGTTTGATGCATATTTTTTGTGGACATTAATATTTCTATAGAAATTTGGCTTATACTGTATGTGTCTGTAGATACTGGGTGCGATGGGTAAATTGTCGCCATATCATATTTTTTTTATTTCACGCTTGGACTCTAATGTTTTTGTTTTTTTTTTTTTATTTATTTTGTCGACGACCCAGTATAGTAGGCTCAGTTGGGCATCATCTGTGAGAAAATAAAGCATCATGACGCATTTCCATCCTCCAAAAATTTGGAATCGGTATGCTATACTGCTTAGCATTCGGGACGGAAGCTTCAATACGAACATTTTATAGTGCGTGGGTGCCAATCTGCGGACATTGCACAGGATTGGCAAAGAGTTGGATGAGTCTCCTGTAGAGTACGAATGTATGACAGCTAAGAAGACTCACTCTGATCGTTCTGATAAGAAATGAACTTCCGACTTTGCTGGTAAGGACCTCAACACGGAAGAATATATCAAGTTCCTTGAAGATGTAGTTCAGCCCTGGGTCAAGAGGTTGGCTTCTGGAAGGCCCAATGTCTGGCAATACGATTCTGTACCATTTCATATAAGCAAGAGAACACAGTCATGGCTATCAGACAATTTTTGCAACCACATCACCCCTTACATCTGGCAACCTAACTCCCCTAAACTGCACCAACTGGATTATTATGAATAAGGCGCAACTGAGCGAGTGACCATCAAAACTCTTGCAACACCAATGATGAACTGAAGGCCAGAATTATGACAGCATTGATCAACTTAAACAGGGAAACCATCCAGAAGAGATGCAGGAGATCCGAAGTCAGCAGGAAGTCCATGTTTTGAATCCAATGGATATTTTATTGAATAAATTTACTTTTCGGATAAAAATATATTTGTGTAATTTTGCAAATAAATCAGTTAAAATAAGATATCAGATTCATTTTCATTTTTGCGTAATTCAGACGACAGTTAATCCATTGGACACACACACACAATATATATATATATATATATATATATATATATATATATATATATATATATATATATATATATATATATATATATATATATATATATATATAGAAGAACTTGGGACTAGTAAAATATATATAATGTTGCCAAATATACATATTATATATATACATAAGGCTTATGCCCAACTATACATTATATATACACGCACACACACACACACACACATATATATATATATATATATATATATATATATATATATATACATATATATATATATATATGCATATATACATTTATATATATATATATATATATATATATATATATATATATATAACTATGAACTCTTGATTGTATATTTAACTGCATTTACCGTAGACTTTAAGATTAACAGGTCAAAAACTAAGGATTTTCGGCTATATAATTATGCGTACTTTTGTTCTTGTTTTGGTGTGAAAAACCCGCCCTCATATTTTGTAAAAGTACTTTAGGTACACCGTGTATACAGATACATACATACATACATATATATATATACATATATATATATCAATTTCATTTTCTATCTCTCTCTCTCTCTCTCTCTCACTCTCTCTCTCTCTCTCTCTCTCTCTCTCTATATATATATATATATATATATATATATATATATATATATATAGGTAAGTAGAAAATATGTTTTCGTGTTCCGTTAATCATTAACTATTTCTATTAACTATTTCTTTTTTTCCCTTTTCATTTTTCATTTTTGTTCAGTATATGCCTGAAAGAAAACGGTATATAAAACCTTTTTTTTCCCAAAATGAAAGCGTCTTTGGTGATTCCATGTATTTATTGCCGATTTCAAAGATAATGGACTAACAACAATCGCCCCTTTGTCAAAATTCCACGGCCAGTTTTCTCCACGTCTTTTCTGAACAACTCCTCCTCAGATTTTAAAGTTAAATTTTCTCCAACGTCTTCAACTTTGAGAATATTCTCTACGTCTCTAAAATTTCAATCTCAATTTGTTCTCAGTTAATTTGTGATTCTCTTATTATATCTCCTGGGGAATGTATTATCGAATCCTAGAGAGATTTTAATACGAACAAGGTGAGATAACAATAATAATAAATTATCTCCAATACTTGCCCCAAACTTCGTAAATCGATCAGAACAAAACAAGTTATTTACATCTACTGCAGAAAATTCAAGACGACGTTGGAAATGTGTGACTATTATTAAAGTTTATTTAACTACGTTATATTTTGTTTGGCAGCATTTAACTTGTTATATATATGCAAGACTCTTCGGTAAATCGAATCGAGTTATCTCAGTCACTGTGTGTTTATCTAAAAATAAATTCACCTTTATCCTTTATCTTGCCGTGCGTCAATGGCTTAGTGTTAGAATCCCCAACTGACGCCAATTCAGTCGGGTTTCGATCTTAGCTAGAGGCAAGCAAATGTCTAGACACATTGATGACCTGTGATACAGCGTGGATGATAATATATATATTTATATATATATATATATATATATATATATATATATATATAAGGGACAGACTGGGTTCTATAGCCTTGGATGGCAGGTGGTCAGAGAAGGACAACTCTGAATTCAAAACCTGCAGAGAGTCGTTTTAGGACATTGTGGCACGTAGTCCACAAGGTTTCTGTATTCGCCCCTTCAAAAGTAAAATAACAAACCTTCAGCACTATAATCAAATCATATGCGATGGTGTCTGGGTGTCGGTTCCTAGGAACTAAAACTGTTTGATTCTCAAACGTCGAATTCGATGGGAGAGTCGAATATATATGGATACAGAGAGAGAGAGAGAGAGAGAGAGAGAGAGAGAGAAATGTGTTCACATTACGCTGTAGAATTTGGAATTACCTTTCGCCTGAATTATTTCAAATTTGACACGTTTTCGTAAAAAAAAATAAGAATGTAAAAAATGCTATGTGACGATAAAAAAAAAAAAATATTTGATTACTTCAACTTTTTTCCTAGGCAACAAAATTTTAAAGTGTTTGTATATTTTGGTCTTCCATGAATTAGGATTTCATATTTTCTGAAAATTATCAAAAAAAATTAACCAAGTTTGGAAGTCTTATTCTGCATGGTGCGATCGAGAAATTGTCATCTGAATGACGCAAAAATGAAAATAACACTGATATCCCATTTTAACAGATATAGTTATCAAAATTACACAAAAATATCTTGAAATACTAAAGAGTAAATTTATTGAATAAAATCGCCATTGACTTCTGGTGACTTCAGAATCTTCTGCAACTCTTCTGGGCGGTCTACTTTTTTAATTTGCTGAATACTGCCATAATTTTTGCATTCAATTCATCTTTGGTGTTACAAAGAGTTTAGTTAGTCTCTCTCAACTGCGCCACATGCATAATAATCAAGAGGTTGCAGACTGGAAATTTAGGTGACTAGATGTAAGGAGTGATGTAGTCGCAGAAATTGTCTGAGAGCCATGACTGGCTTCTACTGTTTGTATGGCATGGTGCAGTATCCTGTTGCCAGTCATAGGGTCTTTTAGCAGCCACTCTCATGAACCAAATTAGCACCATCTCCTCAAGGCACTAGATATAAACCTCCTTTTTGAGTCTGAAGCACTCACCAATAAAGTCTGTCGTTCCTTTCTTAGAACGATTAGAGTGAGTTTTCATATTTTCCGTACGTCCGCAATCACTCAGACTTATCCAATTCTTTCTGAATCCTCAGCACTGACCTCACTTTGATACTCAAACACTTTTAAAAGTTCGCATTGGAGCTTCCGGTGCAAGGGAGTACAGCATGACGTTTCCAAATTTCTGGCAGAGTGAATTTTGTCATGGTGCTCTTTTTCTGATAGATGGTGCCCAACTGACCCTACTATACTGTGCAGTTGACAAAATCAAAAACATACAACGCGCATGCGTGAAATTAAAAACATAAAATGGCGACAGTTCACCAGTCGCATCCTCTATGTTTTATCAAATAAAAGATTATATGGATAAACAGAGATTAAATAAATAAACTGAACTGAAAATTATTACCGATGTAATTTGTCTGCGATTTCAATGTTACATTGGATTTCTCTTCATTTAAATTTAGAATTTCTATTTCTACGTTTGCAGACAGTTTTTTTTTATGCATCAAGACGGAAGAAGAATCTTTTCTTTTTCATTTTCAATGAAAAGATATGCCATAAAAATAATTCTACGACATATCTGCCAGGTTTTTTTATTTTATTTTATTTTTTTTTTAATTTCAGTAAAAAAATTTAAAACACTGAAAAATTTAAATAAAACAAAATTAAAAATTCAAGAAATCAATCAATGGATTACAGACTATTTTTTAAAATATAATTTTAAAATTAGTTCTTGCGAAACAAAATAAAACTGAAAAAATGATGACACAGACTAAAATAAAAGATTTTTAACAATATTTTTTCCATAATGATTTTTCTATTTCTTCTTTCTTTCTACTTTCTCAATAGATTATGTTACCTGATAATTTTCTGATATATTTTCTAGCAGATGTCTATAGGAGAGTTTAATTTTACCTATGTGCATTCAAACATGTGATGTAATTGATACTAACTTTCCAGATTTAAATAATAAGCAACCTTTTAAAATATTTTTAATCTGCTAAAAGTAAAAGTGAAAATCAAATAATATACGATATTTACATTATTCGGACTATTGTTTTTATCTTTGTGGCTATATTTATTACAACGTTTCGGACTTCTTCTTTATTTCGCTCACTGGGATAGACTGTACTAGTTCCACGTGCCATGTTTAATGGATGTCATTTATCACTTATCTCCTGTTAATTTCCCTCTGAAAGCTCTCCACTGCCTTAACCGGGTATTGAACTCATACTTTTGGGTCCTGTCACTGGATCTAACTAATGCCTTTATTCACTGTGCCATATGTCCTTGAAAACATCTGTGCATGAATTTCTGGGTATTATAATCCTAATGTCTTCAGCAACGAAGATACAAATATTATTGGTCTGCAATCTTGATCTATCTGTAATGCATAATAAGAGGAATTCTAATAATTTGAATTAAGTTTTAGTGTCTAATGATGGTTTTTCTCTTACTTTCTGCTTAAGCAACTTAAGTTTTTGGCAATTTCAAGATTAACAATAAAGCAACGTATTAAAGTCATCGAAGCCTATTACGAAAATGGACGTTCAAACAGAATTTGAATGAGAAGTTCCCAGGTCGCATCATCCCTCGAAACAGCGAAGTCAATTGGCCACCACGATCGTGCGACTTGACGCCTTTAGATTTCTTCCTTTGGGGTCATCTCAAAAGTAAGGTCTTTGCCAACAAGCCAAAACAATTCAACAACTGAAGGATGAGATACTAAGACATATTGGTTAGATCGAGGAGTATTATGTAGAGACGTCATCAAAAATTTTTACCATCGAGTAGAGGTGTGCCACCGAAAGTCTTGGCGGATATTTGGGTGATATTATTTTTCACCCACAATTTCCATGACTTAAATAACATGATCCAATAGAGAAATAAACAAATTTTCACTAATAACACTGATTTATTTTCTGCTGACTTTGATCCGTCTTAATGAAACACCCATTATATCGCAGCTTCTTTTCATCAGTACTTCCGGTTTTTACAGAATTCCTTAAATTACCATTTCAGTTTCCTAGAAGACTGCAAAAGCCACGTTGATCAGTTCTTCGCTTCTTATGAATTTGGACGAAAGAAAAGACCCGATAAAGGAACACATTGTAAACGAGCAGTTCTCTTCTGAGAAAAATAAGAATTCTGCGAAGATAGGTTAATGAAATAGGTTGAATGATGATACAAGGTAAAGGAAGTAAAAGGTAAACGAGTAGATCTGTAATGCCTGTCGATATCTCTGAGACGAGGTATTAATCTGACTTACATTATTTACATTATTCGGGCTGTTATCCTCTTCTTCATTGCCATATTCACAAAGTTTCGGCCGTTGTACGCATCCGGCTTTCTTCAAAGATTGCAATATAAGTTCTGGTAAAAATATGTAATAATAATAACAGAGAAATTGCAAAATTATAAAACCTAATGTCCCAGAAAATGGTTGCTGAGACATTAGGTTTCACAAGTCCCCAAAATCCATATACTGGCCCAGTGGATAAAGACGTTGGTTAGATCGAGTGACTAGAGCCGTAGGAGTTGTGAGTTAAATACCAGGAGAGTTTAGTTCAAAGGGAAATAACTGAAACATCCGAAAGAGACACATTAAAATAGAACAATCTACCCCAGTGAAAGAAATAAAGGGTTCGTTTCGAAATTCCAATCAGAGAGAAGACCGGAGCTTTGTGAATATGGTAATGAAAATGAGTGTAGCATTCCGAATTCTGTCGGGCTAAAGGAAAACTCAATATAAAAGCGCAAAACGGTAAACTAACAGTTTTTTTTCCAGATAATTCTATGAGAATTGGAAAATGAGGTTGATTGAAAGAAAAACAAGATAACAGTAAACAATTGTAAATGAATGGTAAATGAATGGTAAATAAATTGTAAATGAATGGTAAATGAATTGTAAATGAATGGTAAATGAATTGTAACTGAATAAGAAAGATAAAAATTCTAGCAAGGATTTTTAGAAAGAAGATGGAAAATGAAACAAGGTAAAGTAACAAATCGTTAAATGTGTCCAATAAATTCAATATTGAAAATTTAAAGAATATCTATTTTATATTTTTGTTTAAGAAAACGTTTATTGCAACAAAATTTGTGCGGAAACCGGGCACCTTTTCAAACATCGTTTTAAAAAACAGAAATGCAGGTTATTATTTTATTTGTAAAGCATCTGAATATCAGTTCAGAGAAGGAAACACACAACAATAAACGGAAGCCAAAGAAGGAAGATGATGTGAATATAATTTAGTTATTATTTTGTATTGTCTTAATCTTGTAGAGTAGTTTTCACAGTGAAGGCTTGTATTTCACGAAGTCGGTCCTAAATAAGGTTAGGAACCTGCAATAATAGCCAATGACGCAGCAATCCAGTTGTGGGGCTCATAATTTAATGTCCGACATCGACTGACTCACACAACTCACTGAGCGATATTCAGTAACCCCCCCCCACGAGGGCATCATGTGGCACAAGGCCGGTTTAACGTGGGATCTCCGAGCCCGTGGTCTCGGCCAAAAATATGCCCTTTGAACCCGTATAAATGGGTTCAGGGTCGGTTTACCTCCCCGAAAGAGAATCCGCCCTTCGGCGCAGCCTCGCTCGGGTTCCTCCCCACCCGAAGGCAGAGAGTTCAACGGATCAGCCGGTCGTCCGACTTTAGACTGAACTCAGACCAACTCACTGAGCTTCACTGGCGACTGCTACTACTACTACTTATTATCTGTGGGCGAGTCTATTTACAATAGAAATAGGTACGTTACGGTATAACACTTAAACTGCTAGACTCATTTAATTACAAAGATTATGCAACAGTCGAAGCATAATAGGGCATGCCCGAGAGAAAACCTCTTAATATCGTCACAAGAAAACATTTTTAACCAAGCCAATGATTCTTAACCACCGTACCGCGCGACCGTCTTAAATGTGCCGCGAAATATTGTCAAGGCAGGTTTCTAGGTTTGGTTTGATTCGTTTTGTTTTACGGAATATCAGCCTGAATGGGCTTTTAATTCTGATAAAATTTTTATTTCTGGTAATATTTTTTCTTTCTAAAACGTATTGCTAGTAATATTTGTTTCAAAAATGTATTAATCAGCAAGTATTGCATTCCTGGTAGTATTTTCTTTTATTCAGAAATGTATTGCTGGTAATAAATTTATTGCTGGTAATAATTTCTTACAAAAAAAAATTCCTCGTATTAAAACCTATTTTTACACTTTCACAGAATTTTGACCCTTTGTTTGGGGGTTAACTATTTGCCCATAGCTGGGACTGTAACAGGTGTTACCAATCCGGGTCAGGGTGGATCTGGGAACACCAGTTATTAAGAGGTGGTCCCACACTCCGCAAAAGCTCCCGATCAGGGGCCTTGCTCTTAGATGTAGTTTACCCAGGAACGGGATGTAGTTTATCGTCATATACAAGACGAGGTAATTTTCTATTTCTTATTTATGGGAATTGGGCTTTCAATCCTAAATACAATCAAAAATCGGAAGCGAGGAAGGCTACGCACAACTGAAGACGAAATGAGATCCTGCTTATCAGGATTCAGCCAAACAATGAAAAAATTGCGAAAAAAAAGGTCTTATATTAAATAAGCCACATAAATAGTGGATTAGAAACACTGAAATAAAATAAATTCATATTTGTATGTGATTTTTTTTTAAAAATCTATGGTTTTATTTAAATGTGTACCGTTTAAATTTTTGCTAAGTTTGCCGTAATATTTATATTTGCTCCTGTGGCGTTGGTTAAAAAGTTCAGAAAGTTCTCAGTCATACAAACGTAGCGAGTACGTCATCAAATAAATGTAAAGATTTTTTCCCCTTCATACGGTGATGAAAGTTCTGGATCTTTCCACTTGAAAATAGCAGAATCTCTTGTTTCTATTCGAAAATTGACTGATCATTTGTAAAGGAGAAATGTTGTCGAATAACAATTAGTAAGTTTTCCTTGACTTTTTACAGAAGAATTTGATCTTCCTGTTAAAAATATCCTTGTAAAACTCTCTCATTCGAACTCTTTTCTCTCTCTCCCTCTCTCTCTCTCCCTCCCTCTCTCTCTCTTTCTCTCTGTTCTCTACCTCCTTCTTTCAGTTTACCTCTGTCATTCCCTTTTTCTATCCCTTCTTTTCTCTCTCACTCTCTCTCTCCATCACTGTTTCTCTCTTTCACTTTCCCCTTTTATCTCCCTCCTCATACACTATCTTCTCTCCTTTCTCTATCTCTCTCTTTTATTCCCTAGTCCTTGGTATGACGATAAACTACATCCGGCAGGGCGCCCTCTCATTGAGAGAATAGAGGTTTTCAGGAGTCCCCACGTCCACCTTGACCTTTGGGTGGTAGCACCTGTTAGTGCCCCAACTTTGGGCAAATAGTGAACTCTTCCCAAGAAAAAGCACTATGAAATAAACTTTGAAACTTTGACAGTTAATATACCAAAAGTAAAAGTAAAGTTACCAACAATACCTATTTATAATAAAATGTCCAATAATACATTTTTAAAGGAAAAAGACCAGTAATAGATGAATTATAACATTATCAATACAACATGACAAAGACGATATACATAAGACCAAGCCTTATCCAAACAGATAACTGAAAGTTTTATGTCATGATTTATATCATGTTGTATTGATAATGTTATAATTTATGAATATGTCCTGAAGATGGTTTATTAGACCGAAACGTCCTACGTTGACATATTAACATTAAAACAGCATAATTGTATATAAGGATTTTTGTTTGTTTTTTCCGTATATATTTTTCTTATATTTTATATTCATATATATATATATATATATATATATATATATATATATATATATATGTATGTATGTATGTATGTATGTATGTAAATACATATAAATGGACACCGAGGTCAAGACCAAGCCACGACAGTCTGTTTTGAATTTTCAGCTCAAACTTCAGGACATTTGTGTTGTGTTTTGTGTCAAGTGTACATTATGTGTAGCAAGGTGTATTCTATTGTTCTGACTATTATTAAGTAGCCGGCTATGGTTATGTTTCAAATTATTCTAAAGCCTATTGAATAGGTATCATTGTGAATTGCTTTATGTAGCTTTTTTATAGTTTTTCTTGTTAATCTTTTACTCATTATTCATTAAGGATGACTTGATTATTTGTTGTTAATTATAATTATTATTACATTTACTTGAGTTTTTGTGTTCATCCATACTTTGTTAAATTGTTGATTAAATATTTGTTTATTTGGGGCGTTTGTTATCACTTTAGTTTAAAGTATTGTCTTCGAGTTATGTTATATTGCCAGTGTTGTATGCAGTGCATATATTTCTATTCTAAATGTTTCTATTTTACAATTTATTCGTTTTACGTTTTCGATTTTTAAGTAACGTCGTAACATTTGATTTCGTGTCTGCATTTTGAGATCAGCTCAGATCGTTTATTGAATAGTTGGTGTTGGTCTGGGAAGGTGATTTTAACTATTTTCCCTCCTCGACAAAGTTTCCAGTTTCTGAAGATGATGTTGTAGGCTGATGCCTTTTTCATATTTTCTATGAAATTGTTGATATGATTTTTTCGTTTTGTTTTTAATTACCTATATAATTTTAGAAAGGATTGTACTATTAGCGCATTTGCTATTTGTCATTGACGTTTCTATCCGTAATTTTTCTGTTTCTATCTCTGATAATTATAACTTTTACCCATAAATATAGCATACCTTAAAACTATATTTTTATCTTATATAAATATATATGTGTGCATATGTGTGTATGTGTGTGTGAGAGAGAGAGAGAGAGAGAGAGAGAGAGAGTGTGTGTGTGTGTGTGTGTGTGTGTGTGTGTGTGTGCGAAATATTTGATAAAAAATAGTATTGATAAAAACTTTAAAAAATTTACATTGCCTAGAACAGGGATTGAACTCAAAACTACTATGACACCAAATTCTAGTAGCAATCCGTTAATCTCCGTGGTAGGCAATAAGGCCTAAAGAAGATATCGCTAGGCATGAGCACTGGAAGGAGAACAATCCGTCTCAGTTGATTATATAAAGTGTTCAGTTCAGGATTCTGTGTAGGTTACAAGGACCAACATAAACCAGATGAAGAGTTATTTAATCTAGGCCGGTAGATTCTTCTTGTTCATCTTTCTAGTCATATCTTGTGTAGTTATTATCTTATTACACAGGCCAATAACCAAGTGAAATAAAACTAGAATTTGGTGACAATTCAATCCATCCGGTTTTTTT
>CAHIKZ030000718.1:507500-535000 GCA_903632075.3 Acanthosepion pharaonis | reverse complement strand
GGACTGTAACGCGATTCTATCAGAAAGATTGAACGACATTTAAAATTCGTTTAGAAATATCTTTCTGGTTGTGAAGATGACAAGCATATGTCAAATCCAATGACAAGTTGTTCCAAGCAGCAGAACTATCTTCTTAATCTTATCGAAAGCTTGATAGACTCTTCAAACAATAAATGTTAACACATCAGAAGTTGACCGATATAAACGGAAGCCATATTGCTTGTCTGAAAGAAAAATCTGCGAAGTGACATGCTGAACCAACCTGACATTCATTAGAGTCACTAGCAATACTCGAAACGGCCAGCGGAGAGCATTCCAGACTCCCGCTCAAAAGAGTTCCCCAAATGTGCTAGAAGCTTTCAAAGTAGTTGTGTGTGACATTCATTAACGACACTCGTAATATTCCAAAAAGAGGTAGGAGGCTAATAGCTGATAATTAAAAGGATCATACAGTTTCGCCGGATTTCCAACAAGACCTCAAAATACGATGGCACAAGGTAGATTTTATCAAATTTATGAAACCAGATTCGAATGAAGCATGTACAATTACACCTAAATGTAAGTATTCTGGAAATTTTTAATAAAAACTGAGTACAGGTGCTAAATTTTCAAACTAACCAAAAAATCTAGGGTCTTGGAAATTTTGAAACACACAAAATATATTGAAGATAAAATGGCGAGATGAAAACAGAATATAGCTTACATAACGGGTTTGTGTAAATGAATAATAGAACAGGGTTTAGGAGACATAACAACATTTACTAAGTGCTATAGAGGACATGAAATTGTGGAGGGTGATAATCCCAAAAGTTCTGAAGTGACACGGCACATAGAAGAAGATGTAAAGATGTAAGATTAGATGCAGTTATAGTATAACTCTGTCGACTTATGTAAGACATTTAAAAAAAAAAAAAAAAAAATTTAAGCATTTCATCCCAAGCAAGGCTGGATGCCACTGGCACGCAAAGGGGTTACAGAGAGTGGGAGCAAGATTAGTAGAGGCGTGATAGAGGAAAAGATGAAGAGAAGGACGGGGAATAGATCAAGGCATCTGGAGATGTCGATTGACATTACATTTGAATATTTAAAGATCATAGCTATCAGGGAAACAAGAAAGAGGACGAGAATTCCACAGACGGGAAGTGCGAGAGAAGAAGCTGTTGGAGTAGAAGAGACGGTTTCATTTAACTGTTTCGACAGTGAAAGTTCGGGTATCAGCCTAGTAGCACGCTTAAATTCATGCAGTTTGGAGCAGTTATCGTGAAAGTATTTGTAGAAAAGACAGAGGGAAGCGACGGCACGTCTGTGAGAGAGCGACGAGATGTCAGATCAGGGCTAATCACATTGCATATCCGTTTTGATTTTGTCGATGGCCTTAAGACAAACAGCAGGGACTCAGACCATATATGGCAGCAGTATTCCATGCAAGGCTGAATGGTTGATTTATGACAAATCTAATTAAAAGATTTCTATGTGTACATTTTTAAGGAGGTTTTGTTCATTCAACTGAATTGTTTTGTTTTTTTTTATGAAAAAATACTGTTTTACCGTTAGGAATCAATATCCGAATTGATTTACAGCAATTTACTTATTACTTTTGATAGCCATTGAAACTTACAGAGTGTAATGGACTTTCATCGACATGAAAAGACGAATATATAAAGACGAAAGCAGACATAGTTAACGAAGTATGATCACAGAAAGCCTTAGTTCACCGTTGATTTATCGACAAGAAAAATACCTATACCTGCATATATCTGCAAGAATAGGCAGAAAACGCTATGATTTTATGAATACGTAAATAAAAAATGCATCCCATCTTGTTTGGGGTGAAATGCTTTAAAAAATGTTTTTAATGTCTTACATACGTCCACATAGTTATCATATAATTGCATCTAATCTTATATCTTCTTCTATGTGCCGTGTCACTTCAGAACTTTGGCAATTATCACTCTCAACAACTTCCTGCCCTTCATAGCACTTAGTAAATATTGTTATGTCTCCTAAACCCTGTTCTATTATTCATTAAAATCATTCTGTTTCCTGCCTATTCGCACGCATATATGCACGAACTCTGAAAAGCAGAATTAACTTCCAACAAGAATTCAAAGATTTTACTTACTTTCCTTCGATTTTTTGTCGTTCGCCTGTGTCCCCAAGTTTTAAGATAGCGTTGGAAAGAGCCTCTGTAAAAGGGGTGTCTTTTCGCACAGCAAATCCGTAACCTTTCAGGTCGAACGGGTTGCCTATTTCCATCAAATCGCACTTGTCGGCGATTTCCCACCGCAATGTTGGTGAATCCCAAATGAAGGCATATTTACTGTTTCTAGCTCTTTCCAGGCCGTGTTCAACACGCTGGACAATGCTTCCTGGGGTTAGTTTCATGTGCAGCCACATTTTACTGTAGTGACTGATATTTGTATGCTTGAAAAAATCCTCAATTTGACTGCCGTTAACCGTTCCGTAGTCGTAAGTATTCTGGAACGCCAGGTCGGCAGCGTTCTCAATTGGCAGATATATATTGGTGACAGTAAGAAAAGCGGCTAAATTGGCGGTGTATACTGAAATGATGATAAGAGAAAAAAGCCACCAAGAGCTGCTGATTATACGACTCGAAACGGCCAGCGGAGAGCTTTTCAGACTCCCGCGCAAAAGAGTTCCCCAAATGTACCAAAAGCTTTCCAAGAAGTTGTGTGTGTATTTACGATGCTTGTCGGCGTTGACTCGACTCACGCCGAACAAGGCCAGACTGACCACAACAAATGATACGAAAATTGCAATCCACACGTAGTTAGAAAGGGGAAACAAAAACTGAAACATCCACACTGTCCGCTGAGGTTTCTTGACAACAACTGTGGTACCTTTCGTCATAAAGGATTTCGTGAAGTCCACAACGCTTGATCTTTCCGGAGTAACACTGAACGGAGCGAGTGCCATGTCTGCTTTCTGAAAAAAGAAATTAAAAGATTTAATAAATCATATGACAGCATAAAAAATAGGGGCAACCCTTATTGTTATACCGGAACATACCTAATCTATTGTTAATAGACTCTCCCACAGATAATAAGTAGTAGTAGTAGCAGTCGCCAGTGAAGCTCAGTGAGTTGGTCTGAGTTCAGTCTGAAGTCAAACGACCAGCTGACCGGTTGAACTCTCTGCCTTCGCGCGGGGAGGAACCCGAACGAGGCTACGCCGAGGGACAGGGTCTCTTTCGGGGAGGTAAACCGACCCTGAAACCGTTTATACGGGTTCAATGGACATATTTCTGGCCAAACCCCACATTAAACTCGGCCTTGTGCCATATGTGACTGGGTGGGGCAGTGACTAAATAGCCTCAGTGAGTTGGTCTGAGTTCAGTCTAAAGTCGGACGACCAGCTGACCGGTTGAACTCTCTTCCTTCGGGTGTGGAGGAACCCGAACGAATCTCTTTCGGGGAGGTAAACCGACACTGAACCCGTTCAATGGACATATTTTGGGGCCGAGCCCACGGGCTTGGAGATCCCACATTAAATAACCGGCCTTGTGCCACATGATCCCCCAGTTGAGGCGTGACTGAATATCCTCAGTTAGTTGGTCGAGTGAGTCGATGTCTGACATTAAAGTATCAACCACCACAACTAGATTGCTGCGCCATTAACTATTATTTCAAGTTCCTAACGTTTTGTACGTCGAACCATTTTTAGAACCGACTGAGTGAAATACAAGCCTCCACTGTGAAACTACAGTACAATACATATATAAGCATATACATAGTAACGCGAGCACGCGCGTAAAAATAAGAATGACTCGGTGGGAATTGTGGACGATTGGGAATTGTTCAAGTGATTGAGATTTAAAGACTCCATTAGAAAACTTCAAGATAAGAATTTGTTGTGCATTCCGAGATGAAATCCGGTCTCCAATGAATGACAAACGCAGGAATGAAATATAAAAAATAAATGTATTTACACAATAAATACTATTGGTAATACGGTTAGTAGATCCAGAAACGCGGTTAGTAGCAATAATAATATATATATATATATACAGTCTGGTAAATTCAGTCTCGAAATAGGACTTACTTAGAGTCTACCTGCTCGCAACTGTGACTCCTACAAGCGGTTACCTCACACTATTACTATACCTCCAACTCAATCACTCTGTCTACTCTGACTCTGGGTATTTAACAGCAGCATAACAAGTACACAGTGGTCGAGTCCACTTGTATGAAAAAGGGTGGAGCCCATAACAGAATCCTTCACTGAGAGCAACATAAGACGGATAATCTTCAACGGTTTCCCCTAGCATCTATGATTTTGGTAAGAATGGCTAGAAGTAAGAAAGACTATGTGAGAAGGGTGAATTACTGGGAATTGTTCAATAATCTATTATTCAACTTCAAGCAAACAATCCTTCGCCGTGAGCAACATATGAAGGAGAAGTTTCAAAGGGTTTACCTTGTCTCTACTAATTTGCTCAGAATGAGAAGAAATCAAAAAGACTGGATGAGAAGGGGGAACCAGTAGGAATTGTTCAAGTGGTGGAGATTTAAAGTTTATGTCTCCATTATTAAATTTCAAGAAAACAACCCATCACAGTGAGCAACATATGAAGAAGAATCGCCAAAGGGTTTCCCCAGCGTCTAAGATTTTGCTCAGAATGGCTAGAAGTAAGAATGACTACGAGAGAAGTGTGAATCACTCGGAATTATCCCAGCGACAGAGAATTAAATGTCCCATGCTCCATTATTAAACTTCAAGGAAACAATCCTTCGCCAAGAGCAACATAAGAAGGATAATCTTCAAGATAAGAATCCTTGGCCTAGAGCAACATATGAAGGATGATCTTCAAAGGGTTTACCTACCTTCTACGGTTTCGGAAAAATAAAAGTGTAAAAATAAGAATAACTGTATGAGGATGTTGAATCACTTGCGACTTTTCAAGTGACGGAGATTAAAAAATTTCATTAGTAAACTTTAAGATAAGAATCCTTCTCCGAGGGCAACATAAGAAGGATAATTTTCAAGATAAGAATCCTTCGACGAGAGCAACAAAAGAAGGATAATCTTCAAGATAAGAATCCTTCGCCTAGAGCAACATAAGAAGGATAATCTTCAAGATAAGAATCCTTCACCGAGAGCAATATAAGAAGGATAATCTTCAAGATAATAATCCTTCACCGAGAGCAACATAAGAAGGATAATCTTCAAGATAAGAATCCTTCGACGAGAGCAATATAAGAAGGATAATCTTCAAGATAATAATCCTTCACCGAGAGCAACATAAGAAGGATAATCTTCGAGATAAGAATCCTTCGACGAGAGCAACATAAGAAGGATAATCTTCAAGATAAGAATCCTTGGCCAAGAGCAACATAAGAAGGATAATCTTCAAGATAATAATCCTTCGCCAAGAGCAACATATGAAGGATGATCCTCAAAAGGTTTCCCTAGCCTCTACGATTTCGTAAAAATAAGTGTAAAAATAAGTATGACTGGGTGTGAATGATGAACCACTGGGAATTGTTCAAGCGACTGATTATTAAATTAATTAATTAATCCTTCGCCGAGAGCAACATTAGAAGGAGAATCTTCATGGTATTTCCCTTGTCTCTACGATTTTGCTCACAAAGAGTAGAAAATATTAATGACTGATTGAGAATTGTGACGCTCTGGGAATTGTTCATGTGACTGAAATTCTTATTTCAAGACTCCATCATGAAACGTCAAGGAAACAATCCTTTGTCTTGAGCCCCATTAGAAGGAGAATCTTCAATGGGTTTCCCTAGTCTCTCCGACTTTGCTCACAATGAGTATAAATAATAATGATTGGGTGAGAAGGTTTATCGACTTGGAATCGTTCAAGCGACAGAGATTTCAAATTACGAAGATATAATTAAATCTTGATTCATAAGCGGTCAGAAATAAGAAAATAATTAACATTCACTGAGACTTTGAAATTCAAGAGAATCCCATAATTCCGACAGAAAGAAGCTCATTTGCTTGATAATGAGGAAGAAGTTCATTTACTTTATAATGGGGAAGAATAATAGGTGCGTGATAATGAGAAAGAGCCATAGTTGCTTTATAATGGGACTCATAATGGGAAAAATAATTATCTTGAACTTTTGAACCAAGTTATAAAATTGTGAATCATGAAATTAATATCAAAGGGTTACAGAGAGTTGGAGTGAGAGCAAAGAATAGTAATAGAGGAAAGGATAAAGAGAAGGATAGGGGATAGATAAGGCCTCTCTGAGACGTCGATTGACAGTACATTTAGAGAGTTGGGGATTATAGCTATCAGGGAAACGTGAAAAAGGGAGGGAACTCCACAGGTAAGTAGTGCGTAATTTCCAAAGAACATTGCAAAATCGGAAGAAAGAATGGGAAATCCCAGGAAATTTGAAATTCACTTGTCCTCTCGAATAAGAGCATTATCCTACAAGATAAGAGCCCAAAGATCGAATTCTATAAAAGCCTGTATCGTTTTAAAGAGACATGACTTCACGTTCTTGACCTCTATGAAGTGATGCGAAAACTCAACGTGGGATTTACAAAGAATGGTAAAATGATTGCTGGGGTACCCAAAGACTTGTGTCAGTTGTTCTCTTATGAAAGCTACAGGCATTTGTGTTATGCTTGATAGAAATTTATATGAAATAATGAATTTAAAAATATAATTCATAGATAATAAATATCTTTCCTGAAAGAAGAAATAAATTATTATTTAAATTAAATTTTTCCTATTCTTAAATAAAAATGCCGAGAATCATGGGTCAGTACTTTTTGGTTAAGCATTATATACATTCACTTACGTGTAAATCGGTCAGTTATGTGCCATACGTGATACACGGTTAGGCGATCATGTATCTTTCGATACATGACTGAGGAGGCAGATATTTTCCAGCAGTAGGTTGCCATTTCTTTCTGAGGTAGACCAATTGCCATCCAAGGCTAGAGAATCCGGTATGTCCTGTTATTAACCATAGCTGGACGGAGAAGAAGAGGATTCATACTTTTCCCAAGGGTATTAACACATAAGTGAATATAATTGATTCGACAGTAATTCGAACTCGGCTCTCCGAATCCTCAAATCGAGCCGCTATCCATTAGCCCACCGCATACCCTTGCAAAATTTATGAACACATCTCTTATTTTGAGTTCAGCTATAAGTTGAATAGCATAGAAGCCTGGGTCCTATCTTCTTGTTTGGCAAGCAATCTACCGCAGAAAGAAACGGCAAACTTCTGCGGGAAGATCATCTGCCTAGTCAGTCATGAATCAAAAGAGCCATGATCGTCTAAGCTTGTATCATCTATGGCACTGATTATTTTATATGACTTACGTATTCCTTAAATATTTCACAGATTTTAATGATTTAATGACAAGCACTTTAATAAAAATCCTACAGTAATTATTTGAACAACTATTTTGACTTTTAAATATCACATTCAATAGAAAACTCTATTTTAAATTTCACATTTTTCTTCCTCAGTTACTGAATCAACGTCTGCTTAAGTAAACATTATTGTCAGTTAAGCTAAGTCCTTACCATGAAATCAGACGGAAGTATTGTGGGTAGGTTAGATGAAAATATCGGAAAATCTCTCGCTAACCCCTGTATTTAATAATATCATTATTGTTCATCATTGCTTTAAATTTGGACACAGTCGCTTCAAATAACGCCAACTGATAACAAAATCATTTTATCATAAGCAAGTCACAAGGACCGACAGTCCGCCTTAACATTTCGGTTATTTTATGTTTCGTCACGGGCTTAGATTTTATAAATTAGTAACCAGGATTGATCTCCCTTTGGCTAACACGCCCCCTGGTGTTATGGGTGAAGCTCACACAAAGAATATTAATGTAATTATTATATCCGAGTAAACTTCTTTCTTGATATGTAAAACAAACTTCTTTTTTTTAATTTCTTATATAACCGTTCATTTTTTTAAGTTTACTTTATGCTTACTTCTTTCTTTTAATCAAATGATCGTTACTATTTTCTTTTGATTCAATGCACGTTCCAAAGAAAGATATTTCGGCTTCGTGAGCAGGAATAATCAGAAAATAATTCATTGTCGTAATGTGTCTACTGAGAGAATGATTCTAACTTACCTAGATGAGAGAATGAATCAACACTTTGCAAAACGGATCGGCCGTTCAGTGAATACAAAAGAGCAAAGGTAGATCAAATATACAGGATTGAGATCACTTAGGAATAGAAAGGATAAAAAAGCTATAAATTTCCTCAGACACGAACAGACTCAAACCCTGGCGACAGGCACAAAAATTAAATAAATGCGTCTACTTTCCGAGGAAGATTGTTTGATAGTGGATTATGGAAGACGAGAATACTCAGAAGACATGGAAATTTTGCCTGGGAACCAGAAAAATAATCAGAACCGAAGAAAAATTAAAGAAAATATCTTGAATAAAACTGTTCACTCATTTTAAACAAAATCTATATACATAAAACATTGACGTCCAAATGAACTTAATTTCTTTTTTAACTCTCTCATTCTGCCTCACTTATTCTCTCTCTCTCTCTCACTCTATATATATATATATATATATATATATATATATATATATATTATAAATTAATTGATTTAAAATATGGTTATTTTCGCTACACAGTTCCAACCATGTTTCAAAAATAGAAGCTAAAACCCTAATTTTATTTTTTGCAAATAAATTAAAAGCATTAGTTCTATTTCATCTTCAAGCGAATTTTGGAGTAACTTTTAAAATTTACCGGGTTTTAAATACACAGCTAAAATCACGTTTCCATGGTTACAGAATATTCTACTCAAATTGAACACGGGGTGTCTAGATTTTCCTTATGACAGTATCATTGTATCAGTTATTAGCTACATTTTGGTAAGGGGTGAGGATGTATTTTACACTGAAACCTGACGTCGGTTGAATGGATGTCGTCTGAATTTAAAAAAAAAAAAAACAAGATAAGAACACCGGATTTTATATCTTACTGTTCTTTCTTTTTTTATATTATATATATATATATATATATATATATATATATATATATATATATATATATATATATATATTTGTATATTTGTATATGATATATGAATGGTACTCGTTTAGAAACACCTCGTATAACTTAACTTGTAGTAGGACAAATCAGTACCCGAGGAAAAATGAGAAATGAGTTTATTTTCCAATCAATCCGAGGGCTCGAAATACAAGTGGAATTGTTGATGTTCTTATGTTCCACATTTTTGAGATTTCGATTTCAACCCCCTTGTACTTTGATAATTTCTTGAAGATATTGAAAGATACATTGCAGTCTTCAGGGACTGCCATCTCAATAAGGAGTCACTTTTTTGTTTGCAGTCTCTGACAATAATGTCTGGACGGTTAGCTTCGATTGTTCTGTGTGTATTCTTTAGTCCCATCAAATTGTAACAAGTCCTATCTCCGTAACCGGGTCTGGGTGGTGTTCATGCCAATTTCTTTCATCTTTCTTTCCGTAGAAGTTGCAGATATTGTCTCACTCTGTCATGCCGGCTTTTATATTCAGTGGAAGCCAATACGCTGCAAACTGATACAAGATGGCCAATTGTTTCTGGATATTTATCAAGGAATCTGCATTTTGGGCTAACACAATATTTTAGTATGTATGCATGATAATTTCTAGTTAACAAGCATTGGTTCTGTGTAGCAAGGATAAAATCTTCGGTTTCAGGTTTTAACCCTGTACTCCGTAGCCACTGGTGGGTCTTGTTTGGTACAGACAGATTGTTGTCCGTGAAGCGGTTTATCTTGCTATCGTTTCTGTATGTGGTCGGTTGCATTTGCATTTGCTTTTGCTTTCTTTTTTAAGTATTTATAGCTTCAGTCGATGTATTGTGCTTTACTTGTATTTCTTCACTCATTGAAACTTTATTTTGAAATTGTTGGCTTCCATTATCACTGAATAAAGTCGCTTACTACTTTCAAGTTCTTTGACACAGATAATTATCCAGTTTCTGTAGTTTTGATGTACCTTTGAAGGTCTTTGAAGGCCAGTTGTTTTAGTTTTGTAAGACAGTTATAGTTGAACTAATCCTCTACCTACTTCGGATCTGGGCAAAAAAAAACACGATCAACATCAGCTTTAGGGTGATGCATGCTTTCTCGTGTTGGCGTCTATTCGCTTAATGTCAGCTATGGTCCAGTTAAGAATGTTACTATTGCGCGTTTATCTAATCCGAAATCCATACCTATGTCGTCACTGAGATATGTTACAGTGTCATTTTTGGCAAAGTGTTTGCGATCATCCATGGAGTGTAGGTTATTGAATACTTTCTTGTTTAGTTGTATTGTTGTTTAGTTTATTATTATTATTATTATTATTATTATTATTATTATTATTAATATTAATATTATTATTATTATTGAATATAAATGTCTTCATGAAGGGAAATGCATCTAGATCGCAGTGAGCGTGTAAATTGATTTTAAGCATGTACGCAAACTCTTTGACAATTATCAAAAATCTAGCGGACGGCACAAAACATACGAGGTCTGGAAATCATATTTGTGCAGCAATCTCTCCTCTTTGTTTCATTAAAGATGACTTGAGTTAGATTTGGATGGAGTTTTTTGACCTCATTACAAAGAAAACCGAAATTGAAATTCTACACCAGTCACTATCTCAATTGAAAGATGATAAACTAATGAAACCCTTTGCAAACTTAATTATATATATATATATATATATATATATATATAAAATAGCACCAATGACTGATAGGAAACTTATATCAATGTAATATGTTGGACTGATATACGTTTCTTATCTGTTGTATATTTTATCATCTTGGCGGATTCCGATCTATATTTGATCTTTATCTCATATAGAGAGATAGATAAATTGACCTATCTATCTATCTATCTATCTATATATATATATATATATATATATATATATATATATATATATATATATAGATAGAGAGAGAGAGAGAGAGAGAGAAAGATGGATTTAATCCGACATATTTTCATATTTAATTTTTTTTCCAACGTCATTTATTATATGGATGATCATATTCGAGTAGAAGTTCTTTTTTAAAAAAATTAAACAGTATTATTCATCCAACTACATCTACCGACTTGAATATTCAAGAAATCTTGACAGAACCAGATGCGTCTTCGGGTAGGTTTCGAACTCGCATCCCCATTGGGGAACCGTCAATGGATCTGACGTCTCTAACCGCACGGCCAGTTAGGACTTAGGTTGGGACCCCGTAGGAGGATGCATATGTTTAAGACAAGCTCATATATTTTTAAAACAGAGCTTCTACTTTAATATGAGTATCCTTAAGAAATAACGTTTAAACAAATTAAATTAAAAATAAAAACATTTAATCCATTTACTAAACATCAATTTTCTTCCTTTACGTTAGGATACGATACAGAACAGTTATAGATGTTTCGAAAATCGGCTGACTGCGTGTGTTCAAAAGTCACGTTTCGCGCCTTGTTTGACCGTAAGTTCTACTTGGCCGAGCGGTTAGGCATGTCAGATAAATGACGATTCTCCATAAAGGATGCTTATAGGTATCCTGCCAGAAGAGGTAGATTTTTCTGACAAGATTTCTCGAACATTCAGGCTGGTAGATATAGTTGGATAAAAATACTATTTGATTAAACAACAGAGCTATCCATCAAAAATAACGTTTAAACAAAATAAATTAAAAATAACATAGATAGATACATAGATAAATTTGTTACCTATACAATAGGGAGCTCTATGAACAAAGAACATGATGAAAATATATTAAGGTATTTATATCCCACCTTTAAGTAAACGAATGTTTCATCTGCGCCAAGATTTTGTATGTCAACACAATGACCAGGCGATCAGAAGAGGCATGGAAAGGTAATGTCTTTCCCGATTGCCTGATGATTGTACTAATATACCAAATATTCGCGTAGATGAAATTTTGCTGTGAAGTTGGTAGATAAGTTGGTCGGTAAGTCTACCAACTATATATATATATATATATATATATATAAAAAAGGGACTTACCTACCAACTTCTCTACCAACTTCACATGTATATGAAGAAATATAGTTTCAAGGTGTGCTATATTTATGAGATAACGTGCTCAGTATCAGAGATAGAGCGTATGTAAATATAAATATAAAAGTGAACATTAAAGTCAACACTCAGAGGCGACAGGCTGTTTCATGCTGGACGCAATGTTCACTCTTATATATATATATATATATATATATATATATATATATATATATATATATATATAATTATTGAAACTGTTGATTACGACAGATAATGCGCTCTCTCCTTGCAAGTAATTTTAATGTCCGTTCAGCATAGTTACAATGTGTAAACCACAGAGGTCCTCTTTGCCTGTTGAACAGACACATATCGACTTGAGCAGGTATACCTCCTAGCAAATCTGTGTCCTCGGAAAAAAGTAGTCGACAATCATATATATATATATATATATATATATATATACAGAGAGAGAGAGAGAGAGAATGAATCGTATATATTCTCTCTTTGTTTAAAATATTACTCGTACCTTGGCTTGATTTCGCTGTTTCTTTTTAATTCTATAGTTCCGCAGAATTTTACTTTTTTATGTCTAATGTCAGCTACTGATTGGTGCGTATATTCTTCAGGTGCCATACATCTCGTCCAATTATCCAAAAACAAATTACGTTTTTTACCAATTCATATTTATTTTTGTACTCCGTCTGGACTAAACTGCACAACTCATTTGATTGATGGGGTTTATCTTTGTCTCCAAAAATGTTTACTATTTTGCGCTGCTTTGTCTTAAACTTATTTATCGTAGTCCATCTCAGGGAATCAAGATGATTTCTTTCAGAGAATTATGAGTGAGCGTTTTTTAGAGACTCGGTTAGTTTTACGCCTATCAGCGTAGAATGTGAAATGATCGAGCCGAGATCAAATTCATGTTTCCTTCGCGTTAAGCTGTCATTGTCCAAAAGCATTAGCTATCTCGTTTTGGTGTGGCAACCAGACTAGGTGAAGAAAAACTCTGAATTAACAACAAACTTGAAGAAGGTTGCCTTGCGTCAAGGTTGTTCTAAGACTAAAGTATTTCTACGGCCTTAATAATTTACGGTACTCATGACCTGAACTGACGACGGGTTTGCACAATGTTAACCACCATCTCGATATTTTCTCCAAGTTCCAGAGTTCTCCAGGATTATCATCATTTATGGTCTGTCCCAGCTGCTAGACTGATAGCTACTCAACTCAACAGCCTTTCGACGATGGACATAAAATATAATTAGGAATACGTTTTCACAACATCGCCCACGTGACGACGACGTGATCATATTTAAACGGAACGCTGATCTTATAAAAGATTTCAGTTATCTGTTTGGATTGGTATTGCTTTTATGTCTTTTTCATGTTGAATTGTATATGGTCTATGTTAATTATGTTTTATGAATATGTCCTGAAGATGGTCTATTAGACTGAAACGTCCGACGTTGACGCATTAAAACAGCATAATCGCATATTAGGATTTTTGTTTGTTTTTTTCAGTATATTTTTCTTATATATATATATATATATATATATATATATATATATATATATATATGAAATGTCCGACAATTATTTTAATATATTTATTGTTTATTTTTTTTTAAATTTCAAAGCAACGACAAACTCCGGAAATTACACATGAAAACAATAAACAAAAACAAAGAAATTCTTGAAGCTATATG
The DNA here is from genome assembly GCA_903632075.3 of Acanthosepion pharaonis. Classification (NCBI taxonomy): domain Eukaryota; kingdom Metazoa; phylum Mollusca; class Cephalopoda; order Sepiida; family Sepiidae; genus Acanthosepion; species Acanthosepion pharaonis. The sequence goes on along the minus strand of CAHIKZ030000718.1, from coordinate 521,269 downwards.
CATAAAACTGTTAAAACCTAACCTGAACAAAAAAAACTACGAAATTTCCACAAATCTTATTAAATGCCTATAATTTATAACAGATGTCTTTGGTTTACACCAATCGCTTCCCATACTTAATACTTCTCATTTTCACGCTCGCGTGGTTATGTGTGACGTCACGAGCTGCAATGAGATTTTCTCTTCCGCGTCTCGTATTTTTCATGGAACAAAAACAGACTATCATTATTGTTTCGTCCTTGTATTGGTTGATATATTGAAATGTAACTGTTATCTTTGATAATGGATTATGTAAGCCGAAAGCTTAGATTGGATTTAAACATATATCAATATGGTGATCTCCTTTCGTCTTTCAATGATAATGTTATTAAGGAAAGGGACTTTCTTAAAATAAATATCAAAACTTGTCTACATTATTTAACGAGACATGCATCAATATATATATATATATATATATATATATATATATATATATATATATATATATATATATATATGAGATAATTATGATTTACTTATTCTGGTTTGCGATTACCTGTGTACACGCCGATCCGAATATAGGCGGACCCACCTATTTTATGTTTGAGAAATTGACAAAAATTCGAAAATGTGCATAAGCTGAGGCACTACACCAACCCATAATGTTCAGATGGCGCCATGTTGTAAGTTCCCTGAATAGAAAACATTTTCATAGCAAATTACCTATACAATAGGGAGCTCCATCATTGATGGAAATTACTGCGTTCTTCGCGCGTTGGAAATCCCTGTGTATATGGGTACACGCCTATATGTATGTATGTACGTGCATATGTTATTGTGTATGTGTGTATACGCATGTTTTTGAATATAAAAATATAGGTCCTTGCTAGATTAGATAATCGTTATATTTATTTTTTTTATGTTTATATTTGATTTGTAACCTGTACTCGATATTAATTTTGTCAAATTTTCTTAATTACACAGCGACCCTTTCATTAAATGCCCTTCAGTTTTAGTTCGCCCCTCCCCATCTCTCTCCCCCACCCCTATTTCTTTTCTTTTCCTCTTCCTCCCTCTTCTTCTGATCTTTAAGATTAGATCGTCTATTGTGTGTGCATGTCACCCAAAAATGTATCCTTTCCGGTTACATCTTTAATGTATTAGACATCCGACAACATTCATAATTCTCTCACTTAAACCGTCTTTGACCCACCTCTCTAACACTCCTCTCTGCTAAGTTTTAATCTTCCACCTTCTCTCGTCTGTTACCCCTCTCTTTAACGCTAACATTCGTTCCACACTCTCATACTTACACTCTCTCAAAATTCTATTTTTTATTTCTGTAGTTGTTTTTTCTGTTTTCTTTTTGAATTTGTAGGTCTGATGAATTGGATCATGTTTACGATACCAATGGAATAAATTATGACCATGGAATATTAGTGTTTAAGTCTTTTTATTATATCCTTACTCTGTCCTGGACATTGAATTCTACCTGGATTCTATCCTCTTGGAATTTTTTTTATTCAAAAAATATATAAGTAGCTGTATGCATGTATGTATATATATTTTTTTATATTTTGCATATGTATGTGTATATTTACCACTAATATTATCTATCAATCTATCTATCTATCTATCTATCTATCTATCTATCTATCTATCTATATATATATATATATATATATATATATATATATATAAGATAATTATGATTTACTGGATCTAGTTTTATGTTTGCATTTTTAGATATGTGTTTTTTTTATGGAAAAATTCAAGGGATTTTTTTCTGGCTTCATTATTTCGGTGATTCATGATTTGTACTTCTTCAGCTTGTCACAAGCTTAACGATTACTTTGTTCTGACTTTTGTAATATCATAAACTTGTTTGCTACTCGAATATGCACAAATTATGATATGAACACGTCATCTCTCGTCCATGTTTTGTTTTGTTTTTTTTTCACACGCAGTTTGTCAATTTCTTTTTCTGAATGAATTACGCTAGTTATGTTCATCATTGCCCGCCTTCATTGATGGAAATTACTGCGTTCTTCGCGCGTTAGAAATCCCTGTGCATTTTGGGATTTATTCCGTTGAATCAAAGTTTAATCGCTGATGAGTCTGCTTCCACTTCTTCTATTTTCACATCCATCAAAGTCATTTTATTTATTACTGCCGTCTCGGTTGACTTGAGCAATTTTTTACGGATTACAGAAGGTAACAAATTACAATATGAATACAAACATTGATAACATGAAGATACTGAGGCGGTAAAAATAAGAATGAAAAACTTATCGTCTAGCATTTTGATTATTTGTTCCTATAATATCTACGAGATTTGTTCCTATAATATCTGCGAGATTTGTTCCTATAATATCTGCGAAATGGGTTCCTATAATATCTACGAGATTTGATCCACTAATATTTGCGTGATTTATTCCTATAATATCTGCGACATTTATTCATATAATATCTGCGGGATTTTTTTTTATAATATATGCGAGATTTGTTCCAATAATATCTGCGAAATATGTTCCTATAATATCTATATGATTTGTTACTATAATTACTGCGAAATGTGTTCCTATAATATCTGCGAGATTTGTTCCAATAATATCTGCGAAATGTGTTCCTATATTATCTGTATGATTTGTTCCTATATTATCTGCGAGATTTGTTCCTATATTATCTGCGAAATGTGTTCCTATAATATCTGCAAGATTTGTTCACATAATATCTGCAAGATTTGTTCACATAATATCTGCGAAATGTGTTCCTATAATATCTGCGAGATTTGTTCCTATATTATCTGCGAGATGTGTTCCTATAATATCTGCGAGTTTGTTCCTATAATATCCGCGAAATGTTTTCCTATAATTTCTGCGAGATTTTTTTCCCATAATATCTACGCGATTTTACTACATGTAAATTCAGACGATAGGATTCCAAATTCGGTTTTGTCAGTTTAAGGTTTTCAAATGTCTTCTTTCTCCGACCAACCAGCCCTTACCATCATTCTATATTTCAATTGACAATTCACAAATTGATGATGATGATTTTTTACATTAAAAAAAATAAAACGAAAAGGCTTTTTCTTTATAAGCAATGCATCAATGCATCGGAATATGTGCAAAAGTGGAAGAGATATGTCTTTTGAAACGTAATATCGATTACAGTCAAACTGGAAACTTTTCGTTTCTTGTACAAAGTTAAATCAATTTTTAAAGCAGTTATTCTTAAGTTTCTTTCTTATTTTATAAACAAATATGATTCCCTGCGTTTTGTGAGATAGTTTGACATTAGCAATTAGATTAAAATTTATTTAAACAGAACTGTCGCGCATTGAATGAAAAGATTTGCAGATATATCGTATACGTATCTTCGCTCAATACTTTACGATATACGATTCTTTTCTCCTCTTTACTCAACAATAAATTCAATGTTGTCAACATTTCCATGCACAAAGAAAATAGGTTAATAATTTATGGAAGACATTATAAAAATATTGATATCAAAATATATTTAATGACAAAATAGAAAAAGAACTTCTGAATTTCGTCACTAGAAAGAATATTTTCAAACTAGGTTACTTCTAGGAACCAAATGGATCATGTAAGAATGTTTCCCTCCTTTTGTCCTTTTGACGTTGGTTAGATCCAGTGACAAGATCCAAAGAGTTGTGAGTTCAATACCAAGACACAGCAGTGGTGAACAAAAACATGGAGAGTTGAATTAAATAACTGAGACATCCAGAAGAGGCATGGCACGTGGAACTAGAACAATCTACCGCGCTGGACGAAATAAAGGGTCCGGTTCGAAATTCCAATCAGCTGAAGAAGGCCTGAGCGTAAAATGGCTGAAACGTTGTGAATATGACAATGTAGATAGGAATAGCTGTCCGAATAATGTAAATAATCATAATACCTCATCTCAGAGATAGAGAGGCTGAAATGTTGTGAATATATCAGTGATGAGGACAACAGTCCGAATAATATAAATAATGCAAATAATCATAATATCTCATCTCAGAAATACAGAAGCCGAAACGTTGTGAGTATAGCAATGAAGATGAGGTTAACAATCCGAATAATGTAAATAATGTAAGTAAGCATATGTTCTCTTTGAAATTCTCTTTGAATATGACTTTCTTAAATGATTCATAATGCTTAATATAGACTGACTGAGTTGTTAAATTTACCTCAGTTGCGATTGTTATCGTCACAACGCTATAGCCATTGTACTACAACGTCTTCGTCAAGTGTCCGAGATTTTTTAAGTTAATCCAACTGGAATTAGAACATATCCCTTTGAGATAAGGTGGTTTTACATTCTTGTCTCTCTCTGGTGCAGTTTCTTCTCATCTTTATCCCCAGGAATGTTGAAACATTACATTGGTCGAAAGATAATGACGATAGCAACCATGATGAGGACACAAGTCCAAGAAAATTAATATGTAATCAAATTATAATCCTATTGGGTGTTAAAGTTAAAATATAAAGGAAAAAAAATTAAAAATTGCAAGACGCCAACTGCCATAAACCACATATGAAATCCTCTAACACTGGAATTAAAAAAAAAGTGTTCGATTTGAAATTTTAAGTTCACTATCAAATACTACAGGTATTTCATGAATGTCGAATTTTAGAAGGATCGAAATTTCGGGATAATAACAAACATTAAAAGTACAAGAGATCGGTTAATTAAGAGTACAAAAGGAAAGTATATATAACTAAAAGCAGAATCGATACCTTCAAAAAAGACGTAACAAAGCAAAATTCTTGATAGGTATATACAGGGAATACAACTATATGAATAATAAAGAAATTAACAAACCACGACGAAACAGATAAACATAACGTAATCATAATAATAACACCGAACAATAAAATAGACCCTTATAAATATAAAAGTTAACACTATATATAGTAAAAAAAAACCTGCATACGGATCCACAATTATTTCCACCCAATAGTTCCTAGAACAATTCGAATCATAACAGTTGCCGCCCCGCCACCAAACAATATTTAGAAACATAAAGAGATTACTAAAAATGCATCACTAACCTCCATATAAAAACAGTCGAGTAAAAACATAACACATAGGGACTGACGACTATGTTTAAGCATGAAACAGATACAGATAAACGTAGCATAAAGATAATAATAACAACCAACAATAAAATAATCACTAATAAATATAAAAGTTAACAATCAACACTATAGTAAAAAACTGCATACAGATCCACAATTATTTCCACCCAATAGTTCCTAGTACAATTCGAAACATAACTATTGCCGCCCAGCAAATATTAAAATAGTCGTGTAAAAACATAACACAGGGACTGACAATTGTGTTTAAGCATGAAACAGATTGTTGAGCCTTTGGGTGTTGACTTCAATGTCCAATTCTGAAAATATTCACTAATTTACTTGTTGTATGGCTGATTTATTGTAATAATAATTGAAATGCACCACCTATTTGATTTAAAAGAACTGATCCTACGTGCAAATTTTCGGAATACCAAATGAGACATTACTCTACATATTAAACTATTTAATTCCTGCCACAAAAAAAAATTCTTAAAATGCACTCACTTAAATTTTCAAAAAAATTCAACCTTAACGCTGTGACTGCACCCTCCAAAAATTTGTATCCGTTATCAATAACACATTTAAAAAAAAAATTCGATTCGCATTGTATTATTTCGTCTCGGATGCTACCTGAATTTTACCAAAAACAAAACAAGTTCCATGCCTGAAGATGACTGAATGTACAGTCGAAAGTACTTGCGTATTTAAGAAAGACCTTATACAGCTTATAATTTAAAAAAAAAAACAAGGATCATAACATTCATCGAGTGATGAGTACGTTAATGCATGTTTAAAATTTTGTTGGCGAAGGGATTTCGCCATTTTTATCATTTACTTTATCAATTTACTTTTTGTATGAATGATTCCAATGTCTAGCCAATCCATGTTGCAGACGCCGGCTCAGGCACATTTGTTTGTACTTGTTAGACAACTACAGAACCCACCTGTGTTTTATACTGAAATTATGCCGAGCCGACATTATTTACAGTTTCTGGGAGATAACGCATTATCTTCCGTGATCAACAATTTCAACAATGCCTGTGCTTCCTGCTAACTCAACCATCGACGGTGCCCAAATGGTTGTTTAACCAATGTCCCTTGGTTACACTCGTGGTATGGTTTTCCGGCACTTTCCAAAAGTGTCGTACCATGGGATCGGTTCACCAGGTGAATAACATCAAGAATTCACGTTCCTCGCAAATCGACCATGGAGAAATTCGAAATCGGTTCTCATGGTCGAAAAGCGAGCGTTCAAACCGATGGCTAAATAAGGTCTATTTAAGTAGCAAGAATTCTTTCAAACATGTTTCATTGAATTATATCGACAAGCTATATCTAAGTATAGCAGAATTCCGAATTATTTGTTTTATATAATCGGCAAATTTACCAAAGTTCATTTTTATTATATATTTTTCTCGAGTAATTTCGAACGTTTCTACATTACTTTTCAAAGATTTCAGTTTTGCAACAATCTTTGGCTAATCTTGGGGGAACATTAGTAAATTTACCGCTTATATAAAACAACTAATTCGGAAATTTCTCTGTATTACTCAACCCAAAATGTTTGAATATACATATATATATATATATATATATATATATATATATATATGGGGGGTCGATAAAGTGCCCATCCCTTAATCCATAAATATCTTATGGTTTTTATTTTCCAGATATCAATAAGCGCCATGGATGAAAAGATGCATAATAATTTCGACATGTGAAATTAATTAGGATTCTCGGAAATGTTTTAATGGATGATGGAAAGAGCGACGCTGTCATCCAAAAGCGATTTGCATTGGCAAAAGATGCCTTCCAAAAGTTAAGCACAGTATTAAAATAAATAAATATCTCGTGAGTAACAAAGAAAAGAGTACTGAAGTGTTATGTAATATCAGTCTTCATATATGGTAGGAAATGCAGGACAATCTCCTCACAAATGAAGAAGAAAATTGAAACAACAGAATTGGGGGTCTCATGAAGGATGATGATAGTAACATGGGCCGAGCAATGACGAAGTTATGGGGAAAATAGGAACAAAAATGACTTATACTTAACACCAAGAAAAATAATTAAAACCTCTAGGGCATCTGATGAGAAAAGAAGGCTTGGTAGATTTGATACGCACAGTACAGACTGCTTTCAAGAGGGACAAAGGAAAACAATGCTTACCCAATCTATTGAGTAAATAGATGGCGGAACGCGTTTTAGGAGAGTTTAAAAAGACAGAATTTATTAAGAACTATAAAGACAGGAAGTTATGGAGAGCCGTAATCGCTAACGTTTTGAAGGGATACGGCACAGGAGTAAAATCTTCCTTGGAAACCTCCAAGATTTACTCGTTTAGGCCATTGTGGCTCCTACCTGTAATCGTTACAGATTAATTTATCGCTATTGCATTTCATTTCTAACCGCTTCATACGCCGCCATATTTATTTACGGGGAAAATTATAACGATCAGTAATACACTTTTTTCATTTCTTTTGAGCATAATAATAATTAAAAGGAATTTATTTTTGAATATCGTTCTCTAGGGTGTTTTTTTCTTCTTTTAACCATCTCACCCTAAGTAAAAGGCGGAAATATTTCTAAGTGTGTTACAAGGAGCGAAAATGAAGGGAAAACTAATAATATGGCGGATTAAGGAAAGAACAAAACATGAAGGATTATCAAGATGATAGAAGATGGCAATTGACGTTCCTTTCAAATTTTGAAGATTGTACGTATCTGGGAAGCTAGTAAACAGCAGGGAATTCCACAGGTGGGAAGTACGAGAAAAGTGGCGTTTGCATTTAGCTATTTCAATTATAAATGGGTGGGACCTATATGCCAATCTAGTAGCGCGTCTAACTTCAAGAAGTCGAAACACTAGGGAAAAATCTGTTGCCATGGAATTATTTATAGACATGACAGAAGGAAAACAATTCACGCCAGTTAGAAAGAGACTGAAGTCGAGATGCCAGTCAGGATCGATTACGTTCCAGATCATTCTTCGGATTCTAACGAAAAACATTATCTGGCATGATAAAAAAGAACCACCTTTCCTTGCAGTATATGCAGATATTGATTGGTTATAATCGCTCAACTTTATGTCAGGAGAAAACGTGTAGCCAAAAAGGCGTAGTTTTTCGCAATCCTGTAGTCTAGATTCAGCCATGCTGTTATCGATTGCATTGCAACGTTAATCAACAAAATGTGTTAATATTCTACATAAAGGTAAATTGAAATGTTTCGAAAATTTAAAGAAAATCTGAAGCTTACGTTATCAATAAGTTCACGAACCATTCCAGTCCATCCATGTTTTTTCTTGCTGCCATACTTTCCATCTGGGGCCAAATAAATGGTATACTGAAATTTTAAGAGCCGGGACATAGCTTTCAAGATGTCTATACAGAAACCTTCCAAACGAGTGTTGTTTTTTGTAATGACTGGGTCATCCAAAAGGGAGTCTGTGGAATTGCGCTTCTGGATAAATGGTGGTTCCTGAAAAAGAAATAAATACATTGGATTAGAAATTGTAATGAAAACCTTAAGGAATGTGTAATTTGGCCGAAATCCTTCAATAAATTCAATTCAGGTTTTATTAAACGCAACAATTATTCTTTAAATTTTGATTTAGTTTGGTTTGGTTTGTTTTACGGCATATCAACTTCAATGCGTTATTTAATGCTTGACAAGATTTGTTTGGCTGGTAATATGTTTACCTTCAAATATTTATTGCCGATAATATTTATTTTCTTCAAAAATGTATTGCTGGTAATAATTTTTTATACAAAAATTTATTGCTGGTACTAAAACATATATTGCTGATAATAATTTTGCAAAAAAAGTATTGTTGATATTCAAACCTATTTTTATACTTTCATAGTGTTTTGACCCCAGTGTGGGGGTTAACTATTTGCCCATAGCTGGGGCCCTACCTAACAGGTGCTACCGACCCGGGTCTGGATGGACCTGCGAACACCAGCAATTAAGAGGTGGATCTACGCTTCTGAAAACCTTCCAATCAGAGACTTTGCTGTTAGAAGTAGTTTATCGTACACAGGATGCTGATGTAGTTCATCAGCATACCAGGGCGCGTAAATTCGGTTTGAAGAAGATATATATATATATATATATATATATATATATATATATATATATATATATATATATATAGAGAGAGAGAGAGAGAGAGAGAGACAGAAGAGACAGACAGACAGACAGACAGAGAAGAGAGAGAAATAGATAGATAGATGGTCAGAGGCATTGCTGTCGGATATAGGTCATCTTCTTACCCAGGACGTGGATGAAATTTATAAACATACCCAATGACGGTTTAAATTTTATGTTTCATATTTCCTATTGCATAGAAGAGAAGACGTGTCTGTATTCTTGCAACAGATGTGTAAATAATAAATTCACTATATCCTACAATGACTTGCTCAATCGATATGAAATCTTTCTTCGAACAATATGACGATAAACTACATCCGGCAGCAAAACCTCTGAGCGGGGGATTGGATGTTTAGTGGAGTGTGGTACCAGCTTATAATTGCAGTTGTTCCCCACTACAACCCAGACCCAGTGTGGTATCCCATCTTTAAAAATGGAAAAATAATGACCCCCACACACCAAAAAATACACTATGAATGTATAAAAAAATATTTTATTGGAAAAATGCATGTAAAACATTTTTATATTTAAAAAAACTTATTATATTTATAGTAAATTACCAACAATAAATACTATGGCAAAATGACCAACAATACATTTTATAGTGAAATGACTAACAATACATGTTAATTTTAGTTGAATGCATACGATTGCGTTGAAAATATATTTAGTTGAAGCCATAAAATTGTGTTCAAAATATTTAGATTTCGGCATTAAATAAAACACTGAATTTGATAAGCGGTTAAATAAAATCAAGCAGCCATTAGAAGAATCCGAAAAAAAAATCGATACTTTGAAGCCAAACTCTCGCAATGAAGCAAAATGGGAAAATGGCTTTACTTCTACGAAATAATTACAAATAATGAATTCCATTTATTATTAATGTGAATAATTTAAACACACATCATATTCCTGGAGAAATTATCCCTAATCCATTTTCAAAATATCGTTTCTGTCAGTCCGTCGGCAGTTGAAATAGAAGTAAATATAAGCATTTTGACGACTATAAATATATTGAAAAGCTGTTCCCTGTTTTCACTGTCAATGAATTGTGAACATTTTTGTCGATAGGTCTCTCCGTGTTCATTCGGAGGTCGTTTTTTATAATATTCGAACCCGACGCACACATGAAATTCAAGTAAAATCTGCTCAGGGCCATCAGCACATAATATTCAGGGAGCACCATGCATCGTAACTCTCTGTCCATTAAGTCCAAAGCATGGATGATGCCTCACCCACTGGATTCCATGTTGTAAAGCACTTTAGATGAGATCAAATATGGTGTATCTGGGTGTTACAAAAAGGGTTTTTTCTATTTAATGATTTGGCTAAGCTTTTAAGACTTTTATTTAGCTATGGGATTTTTTTTATGCTAATTATTTCCTTTTTGTAATCGTCAAAAAAGCAAAAAAACAAATTGAAATTCAGTGCAATACGATTTGTATATAAAACACCCACTTGAATAAACAAATAAATAAATAGATAATCAGATGGACAATGATAAAAGACAATTCTCCAGACACATAACGACTTGTAGGTGCGTCATAAAAATATCCCTCACTGGGAACCAACTAAGGGGTGACCGCAAACATTAGCCTTGAAATAGATACCCTACCCAACCTTAGCAAACTTCTCTGAAGATGATGAATCTATTGATAAGAATTAACTCTCTGACCACTTAACGAAGAAAAATAGTCTAGCCACCCCCACAATAAAGAATTCTGTAACGGACCGTGCCTAAAAACACACGCAAACCGAGAGATAGCTTATTCCTAAAATTTCGCTTGAGGATGAAACGGGACTAAACACCTCAATTCAACTTAATTGTAATATTTATTTGGATGGTTTCGGCTCTCGTTTTTGAAACATGAGAACTCTTATGTAGCGAAGGAATCGTATTTTTAAACAAAAAAATATTATTATAATAAAGCTCTACTTCTGTATGGAGCACTGTCTTCTTAAAAATAAAAACAAAAATATTAAGGAACTCCGGATTATGCACCCAGCGTGTTCTTTTCTATTTTCTGCATACCTGCGCACTTATACATTATATATATATATATATATATATATATATATATATATATATATATATATATATATACACACACACACACACATATATATATATATATATATACACACATATATATGTGTGTGTGTATATATATTTTGTGTGTGTGTGTATACAGAGTCCTCGAAAAATGTATACGCACCTATTTCAAGTAAAGAAAAGCTTATATAAATATTGTAATACTAAATTTATTCAGGCATCACGAGATTAATACAAATTACATTTGAAATCTACAATCAGAAGAGATCCGGAAAATGGTGGCTTTTCGCTTCCAGAGATTTATCAATGCAGTCAACAACTGCATGTTCAATGTGTGCTAAAGTGTCCTAAAGTGTCCAATGGGATTGCTGCACATGCATTTTGAATTTATTTCTAAGGGTAGCTAATGTAGTCGGTTTTCTGAAATAAACATCTTTAGGTTCCACCAATTTAAACAGTGTAATCACAACCTGATAAAACTACGAAAGACAAGTTTTCACTTTCCTGAAGTATGTATACTTTGGTTTATCGTAGTCTGTAAATATATATATATATATATATATATATATATATATATATATTAAAGACATTTTTATGTTTATACATTCTTTTTATAGATACAAGTATTTAAGTAAATGCTCTGTTTATAATAAACAGTATTAAACAACATTTACTGGCCTGAATGTCCAAGAAATTTTCATAGAAAATATTCGTCCTTCGACAGGATTCGAACCTGTATCCTATACGGAAGCCGTCATAGCTTGACGTGCCTTTACCGATTCGGCCACGAAGGGGCATTCGGTGAGCAAGGTCGAATTTACTGTATTTAAACTTCAATCCTCCATGAATCTCTCACGTACATTCATATCTGCTCATGAAAATTTCTCGGACATTCAGGCCGGTAAATGTTGTTTTATTATAAACAGAGCATTTACTTAAATATTTGTATCTATAAAAAGAATGTATAAACATAAAAATATCTTAAAATAATCGTCGGACTTTGTCCATTTCATAGTGTGTGACGTCATTTGTTTATATTTGATACGCCATGAGCAGATATGAATGTGCATTTTCCTAGTCCTCCACTGAAAACTTCGGATTTTTTTTTTAAGTTCACCTTTCAACTTTTCTGCTTCGACAGCCAAATTTTCGACTTTTTGACATAATGAGTTAATAGGAAATATCCCTAAGTTTGAAACTGTTCTAACCAATCAGTCCTGAACAAATTACAAGTATTCTTCATAATGTACGCCTTTAGTGTTAAAGTTTTACTTTTGAATGACACGTTCGTTATAAGTTCGCCCATAAACTTAATAGGGTCGCCAGTTACACTTTTAGCAATTCGGTTAGTTCTTAACAAAGTCAACTTACCCAGCTTTTTCCATGTTTGATAATTAATTATGGATAAGCCTGAACCCAAATCAAGCTGTAGCCTTATATTTTTTAAATATTTGCACTTCAATATATTTCCTGATGCTACAAATTTACAGTTTTTTTGTCTTATTCATAATCCTGCAGTGGAAACATTTGCAGTGTCCCAGTTTATCGCAATTAAAACATTTTTATCTTTAAAAGGACAATCTCTATAACAATGAAATTGACCACACCCGAAACATGGTCTTAACATCAAAGTTACTTTATTATTTTTTGATTAACCCTTTTTAATTTTTCTTTGGCCTATTTTTTTTTAATTTGAGCCACGCCATTCTGTTCGATGTTTTTCGTATCCTCTCGGACGCCATTGTTATTTTTGTTGCTCACGAAACGTTTGCAATCTTCAGCAATTTGCTGTAAAGTAACGTCGGGCTCGTTTTCAAGCTTGTTGAGTACCTTACGACGTATTTCGGCGTCTTTCGCTGAAATCAAACCCTGGAAGAAAATCAGGCATTTAAAATTATTGGCGCTTAACTCTGCCAATTTGAAGTCATCGCAGTGTTTATTGACTACACTCGCAAAAGTAATATTATCTTCGTCTTCTCTGTGGGTGAGATTCATGCATTTCCAATGCTTGTGGAACAGTGATGTTTTTGGACTGGAGAGTTTTGTTAATGATTGAACCGCCTCTTTAAATTTCAAGTCACTGGTTTTCTTAGGCAAAATAGCTAACAAACTATAACTAAAAGTACATTTTGCTGTGCCTCATTTCCTGAGGAGTAGGTGAACAATTTTATGGTCAGCCCAACTTGCACAATCTGTATTGTATAAGCCCTCATAACGTTTAAAGTACGAAGCGAATGTATTTTCTTCTTCAGGTGCAAAGGTGAAGTTTTCAATAGCACTCCATATAGCATTTTGAGAGAACGCCTTTTCGCTAGCCTCATTTTGGCTTTTGAAGGATATATTATACAAGTGTCATTGCTCATTCTGTGTTTGAAGGAGCATGTCTTCCTGTTTCTGTTGTCTAGCCTGAATTTCTAGGTGCAATTCTTCAAATTTCTTCTGGCATTTTGCTTGTTCTCGTTGGAATTTCTCTTGTCTCTTCCAACAGTAGTTCT
>CAHIKZ030000718.1:465000-502500 GCA_903632075.3 Acanthosepion pharaonis | reverse complement strand
CTTTTCGAAATCTAAGCAAGAAACAAGAAAATTTCGTGAGAAACAAAGGAAAAAGTACACTATTTACATTATTCGAACTATTGTCCTCAGCTTTGTTGCCATATTTATCACAATGTTTCGGCCGATGTACGCCTCGGCCTTCTTCAAGTGGTTGGAATGTCGAACCCTTTATTTGTCCTTAAGGACACATAGCACAGTGGATGAAGGCGTTGGTTAGATCCAGTGACACGACCCAAAGACTTGTGAGTTCAATACCTGCTTAAGGCAGTGGAGAACTTGGAAAGGGGAATTAACAGGAGATAACTGATAAATGACATCCATTAGACACGTGTTATAGTTATTCTATAGTTAATCGATTCACCCACCTATAATAAGTAGGAGTAGTAAGAGTAATGAGTCGGTCAGTCAGTCGGTCGATGTCGGACGACAGTTAGTCGAATACGAAAGTATCAGCGACTACAACTAGATTACTCTGCGTTATACCTATCAAGTTCCTAACGTTTTGTACGTCGAACCTATTTTAGGACCGACTTAGTACAAATACAAGCCTCTACTGTGAAATCACTCCACAACAACAAGGCACATGAAACTAAAACAGTCTACCCCAGTGAGCGAAATAAAGGGTTCAGTTCGACATTCCAACCATCTGAAGAAGGCTGAAAAAAATGTACCGAACTTTTATGTAATATCATTTTCTTCTATATGGGTGTGAATCTTGAACAATATCTTCAGAGATGAAGAAGATACTTCCGATATGGTCCTACAGACCTGAACGTACCTATTTTATTATTAATAGGCTCTCCCACACATAAGTATTAGTAGTAGTAGCGATCGCCAGTGAGGCTCAGTGGTGTTGAGTGAGTCAGTCGATGTCGGACATTGAAGTATCAACCCTCACAACTAGATTGCTGCGTCATTAACTATTATTATTGCAAATTCCTAACGTTTTGTACGTCGAACCTAATTTAGGACGACTTAGTAAAATACAAGCCTCGACTGTGAAAAACTACTCTACAACAGTTTCACACACGGCTAGCCTACAAGCAGGATTGTTCATAACCATTTTCGATTCTCACCCGTCGAAGTGCAGTTGAAATGCACTGAAACCAAGTTGCATCCTAGCGGCTTTACTGCCTTGGGGAAAATGTTTAATATATATATATATATATATATATATATATATATATATATATATAGTATACCATGGACCGAATATTCGAGTAACGAGGAACAAAAAAGATGTTTGTACTTAGAGTCAGAAAAAAAAACCAGCTGAAATATCTTTAATACGTAATGCGGAAAGAAGGCTTTGAGAATTTGACATTTGGTATGTTAAACTGAAGGCAAGAGAAGCCGAGGAAAACACCGAGTGCCGTTTCAAACGAGCTGAAGTGGGATTGAGAGAGACAACAAAAACAAAAGTCACTAAACGCTACAAAAGAGGGGAAGCTGTGGAAAGCCACGATCACTCACGTCCTGACTGGACACGGAACATAGAAGAAATGGAAATAACAGAAGCATTATCTAATATAATATATATATATATATATATATATATATATATATATATATATATATATATATATATATAATAACCCACGTAGAGAAAAATTGTTTTTTAAGAAGAAAAGAATTCATTCTATTTCATTGAAATTGCCAGGAATTATTAAGTAAATAAGAATGTTTTGTCGTGTACCGAAGCCAGGAAAGAAAATAGTGAACAGCGACCCGGCAGCTATAGTCTCGAACTTTGAAGCAATGATTTGTCGATGTGATACTTTTATTTGGCTTCAGAAGACAAAAACAACATTCTTCCCAAAAGCGTCTTGTGGACGTTGCAGCTTATCTGTCTTCTGACAACAAGAAATAACAATATACAAACGAGAGAATGTAGTCTGCCGTACAACTTTTACTAAAGTTAATCGTTTATGAAGTCTAATAGCTGATTTCTGTTCTTTTTATTCATTTTCGTTTCGTTGTCAAAAACTAGACGTTGCCAAATTCTTCTCCACTTCAACATACACTGTGTAGCTCTTTATTCATTGTCTCAGAGAACTCCTTTGTTTTCTATCAGCATTGCTGATGCTAATATCCAAATTTGTGACCCGTTACGACTTCGTTGTTTATCACAGAAAATAGATGGTGAGAAGTGGTACTTTTTCTAAACATACAACTGCAGCGCTTGTCCAGTTTCTTATCGCAAAATGTCTTTGATTATCGTTTATATTGATGTAAACAAAAACTGAGAAATGCCTGGTGTACGTTCACCAAAGATGAAAATATCACAACGACAAGAAAAGAGTTTATAGATCTTATCTTCAATAAAATTCTTCTATGTGCGGTTTCCTTCAAGATGTGGGTGATCATGGCTCTCCACAATTTCCTATCCCTTGCAGATCTTGATTTTTGTCCTTTGCTATCTCTCCGAATCCCTGTTCTGCCGACCATTTACACAAGCTTCTTCTTCTTCTTCTTCTTCTTCTTCTTCTAAATTCCATGACCCTCCAGGAAGTGGGTGATCATGGCTCTCCACAATTTCCTGTCCTTTGTAATTATTAGTAAATTTTGTCTTTTCGCTATCTCTTCTAATCCCTGTACTGCTGACCATTTCCACAAGATCCTTCTTCTCTTTCTTCTTCTTCTTCTTCTTCTTCTTCTTCTTCTTCTTCTTCTTCTTCTTCTTCTTCTCCTCCTCCTCCTCCTCTTCCTTCTTCTATATTCCGTGACCTTTCAGGAAGTAGGTGATCATGGCTCTCCACAATTTCCTGTCCTTTGTAGCTCTTAGTAAATTTTGTCTTTTCGCTATCTCTTCTAATCCATGTTCTGCCGACCATTTCCACAAGATCCTTCTTCTTCTTCTTCTTCTTCTTCTTCTTCTTCTTCTATATTCCGTGACCCTTCGGAAAGTTGGTGATCATGGCTCTCCACAATTTCCTGTCCTTTGTAGCTCTTAGTAAATTTTGTCTTTTCGCTATCTCTTCTAATCCATGTTCTGCCGACCATTTCCACAAGCTCCTTCTTCTTCTTCTTCTTCTTCTTCTTCTTCTTCTATATTCCGTGACCCTTCGGGAAGTTGGTGATCATGGCTCTCCACAATTTCCTGTCCTTTGTAATTCTTAGTAGCTTTTGCCTTTTCGCTATCTCTCCAAATCCCTGTTCTGCCGACCATTTACGCAAGCTTAATTTAGTTGAGCTGAGTTCTTTCCGTTTTCCTAACAGCTCCAAGAAATCTCAAAGAGTTTTCCCAAATAACAAAAACCTCATCACTTGAAGAAATCCAACAGCAGCAACAAATAAATACATAGCACAGCTGCTTTTGACACATAGCTTTTCGTAAGGCTAAATATAAGCGACTTTTTCGTTTGCATTTTCCTAACTAGCTAACAGTTTTTTTAAATAAAAATTGAAATGCTAATTAACAGATTAAATTACTAAATGCGACTGTTTTTATAAACAGCACTATATTGGTAATCTGTTCATACTTTATATCATGTATGACATGGGCACTCCGAGACGGTGTAATAGTTAGCAAGCTTATTTCGCTTGAAAAATTACGACTGAGTAGTGAGTTCGATCCTCACTGGGTGCCCCATTCTTTCGGCCTTGTGACATATCTAAGCTACGCTTGGAAAATCTCTATATGACATGGGCATCTGTAGTGGTTAGCTATTATTATGTGTGGGAGAGTCTATTAATAATAGAATAGGTACGTTCAGGTATGACCTATTTCTACAAAAATGTAGATACATAAAACGTCATCTTCTGTCTCTGTGAGTCCTGTTTTCTTTTCTCTTTTTTTGTCCTTTCTCTTCAGTAACATTTATTTGATTCCCATCATTCTCTTTTTTTTCATCCCGACAACACCTTGCGTATTAGTGCTTTTATCGCCTTGCTTGGAATGAAAATATTTCTTTAAAAAAAGACACATATAACAGAACAAGTAAGTTCAACAGCCTACTACCACAATAGTCTAGATTAAATTTTACAGCTGTCAATTGCTGTGATGACAGGGTATCACGGAGATTTTACTTGAGGTCAAGGGCAAAGAGTTCCAATTTTATGGGACCAACACTCATGCGTCCGTGATCAAAGCGAGACTTCAATATGCAGGACATCGAGTTAGAAAAAAAAACCTCAAGATGGAGAACTTCAAGATGGAGGACTTCAAGATTAAGTACTTCAAGATGAAGAACTTCAAGATGGAGGACATCAATTTGGAGTACTACGAGATGAAGGACTTCAAGTTGGAGGATATCAAGTAGAGCTACATTAACTTGGAGGATTTTGTTTTAATCTGGAGAAGGATGAACGTCCACCAGAAAAAGGATCTGACGAGACAAAAAAAAGGAGGAGGAACAAGGGAATATATAATAATAAAATATTATATACAGGGTGTTTCAAAAAATTTGATATCATTTCGCATTCTAATAACTTTGTTAGATCTCCTTCAAATGACTTCAAATTTTTATAGCATCTTTATGTTTAATGTTTTTTCATGTTTTTATGTCTTTATTTTTTTGTGTTTTTCTTATTTCTATTTTTATGTTCTTTAATCTTTAATCTTTTTCTTTACAGGTATAAAAATGCTATTTACTAGAAGAGAAAAGGCGTTTTGTGTGTTGGAGTTTGCTAGAACACAGTCAAACAAGACTGTGCAGCGTGCATTTATGAGAGAGTTCTCTAGAAAGTCACCAACAGGAATGCAGATTTGGAGATGGCATAAAAAAGTTCAAAGAGGAAGGCTGTCTGTGCAGAGCAAAAGGATCCGGACGACCACAAACTTCACATTTGTGAAATCGTTCACATAATCCACATGCTTTTGAATTTCTCATTCAGATTTGGAAGAATAAATCTTATGATCTTCAAGATTAATACTTTTTAATTTCATTTGCCTTAATCATGTACTTTCTGTGATATTTACATCTCAAAGGATATCAAATGTTTTGAAACACCCTGTATATAGTAAAGAAATTGGGCACCTCGACGTGGTGTAATGGTTAGAAAGTTTGTCTTGCTAGATCGATTACGACTGAGGTGCCACATACTTTCGGCCTTTTGCCACATCTAAGCCGGGCTTGGAAAATCACTATATAGTAAAGAAATATAATATATATTTTATAATTAGATAGAAAGAAAGAAGTGTGAACATAAATAACGAGATATTAGCAACTGTATATGCGTGCGATAGCGTACATAGAGAGATAAGCAAATAAATATTTAATATAATTCATGGCGTAAACAAAATAGTGATATGAAGTATATATTAATAAATACACATATACCTATGTAGCGCAACTTAAAGTTTCATGGTTTCCCAAGTCTTCAGATACTTAGGTATATGTATATTTATTAATACACACGCACAGACTCTCTCTCTCACACACACACACATATACATATACGCAAATATCCTTCTACATACATATAGGTATAATTCTTCCTGATCAATATATATATTTATATATGTGTGTGTGTGTGTGTGTGCGTGTTTGTACGCTAGCGAAAAAATTAGAAAACATTTATTTTCTCATATTACTAATGTCATTTATCATTGTCATTGTTTTACTGTTTCTTTGAATCTGCTCAAAACTATACTGACGTATACATATGTATATATATATATATATATATATATATATATATATATATATATATATATATATATATATATATATATATATATATATATATTGAGAGACAGAGAGAGAAGATATTGCAAATTGAGTGGTGATGTGTTGTTACTAAATTAATGCTCGATGTAATTTATATATATATATATATATATATATATATATATATATATATGTGTGTGTGTGTGTGTGTGTGTGTGGTATATATATATATATATATATATATATATATATATATATATATTCATATAGTCATATATAATTTTACATATCTCAACCTAATAATACATACATCTATGGGTGCATAACTATTTATACATCTGTGTATGAATATATTTACATATATATGTGTGTCTGTGTGCATAGTTTTACATACATCTATGAGATTATGTGTTCATAAGTATACATATATGCGTATGTGTGTGAGCGCGCGGGCGCGCCTATGTGTTATCTGATATCGATAAGATTCTTCTTGAAAACAAGTTTCCTTTTCTCCTTGAACAACTATTTTTTTCGTTGAATCTTCATAAAGTAAATAAAATTCCAATCTTCAAAGATCAAAATTATACATCGCTACTACATATTGATCTTCTCTTTAGCACCTACGACGCATAATCGGATTACACTGAACGTGATCTACGCAGCATCGCCCTCACTGCAAAGAGTATTGATGGAACAGTAGTAAAAATGAAAGTTTGTGGTGCGAATTTATTAAATTACATACATACATACATACATACATACATACATACATACATACATACATACAGTGCCACGGTGGAGTAGTGGATAGCGGTCCGGATTGATGAATCGGAGACCCGAGTTCGAATTCCAGTCGAATCCATTACATTCATTTACGTGCTATTACTCTTACTATTTCTTCTCCCTCCTCCTAGGACGACAACTTTGAATTCAAAATACCAATGACCTCACCTAGTCACACCAAGGACATCATCTTGTCATAAACGTCACCTAATCATACCATGGACGTCACCTAGTCATAACATAGACGTCACCTACTCATACCAGGATTATTTGGAGACCTTGTGACGGGTAGTGCACCAGATCTCTGTATTCGGCCCTTCAATAAGTGTGGTTGGTTCTGCACAAAGCCTTCACTACTATAACCAGATCATATGTGCTGGTGTCTGGGCTGTCGGTTCCTGCTTGACTCTTATACGTCGAATACGACGGGAGAGTCCACCATATATATATATATATATATATATATATATATATATATATAACCCTCTTAATCTTGCGATACTGAACTGAGTCAAAATTCGCAAATAATTGGTATGTAATGTTTCACGGTAGATATAAAAGCATTTACACGTCTATACGCACCGTTCAACCGGTGGCTGAGCATTACGTCATTTTTCTCTACCACTGTTCAACCGGTGGCTGAGCATTACGTCATTTTTCTCTACCACCGGTAAAGCGGTGGTCAGGGCTCAAGGATTTAAGAGCCATTACCACAGTAGGATGACTAGAGAGGAAGGCAAGATTTTCGAACCCTGACTTTCAAGGTACGCAAGATTTGCATGTTATGGCGCAACAAATTCACCCTCAAACCGAACACCTAATTCTCCTGTTCTCATGCTACACAACGTTAAGCAAAGATTGAAATGAAAAGAAATCAGAACTTCGGAAAAGAATTTGGTTATTTACTGATATCTGTGTTCGGTTTGAAGTACCTTATTATATTTGATAAAATCTCTCAGATAACATTTTAGCGTATTCTACTTCAAAGAAGGGAAAAGAAAATGTAAAGCGTAAATATGAAAAATATTTGAGTGTTCATCTTCAGAAGTGACTTTAAGGACCCAATTCGAGTTAAAAAAATATTTATTGCCATTTGCAATTGATTCGATCAATGTCAACTTTTCTAAATCATATAAGCTTGTGTTTTTCTTTAAATAGTTTTTTAAAATCTAAATTGAATTTCAATTATTTTTTAACATGAAAAAGATACAAGGTCATCAAAGGATTTCTTGTAACTCAAAACCCTAAACAAGAATTGAATAAGAGACATTTTAATTTTTTGTTTTTGTTTTTTTACTTTTTGACTTGTCCGAAATACTTTAGCAGTGTACTTTTCTAATGCTGACATATTGAGATTCTCAGATGAGAGTCCATATTGATTTTCAGATTCAAAAACTTTATTGTTCACTGTAAAAGAAGAGAAAAAATGTTTTGTGTTGAAAATCGTCTAAAGTGCAGTATTGTATTACAAATACAGGCACACAATAACAACATTATAGACGGCTAAGTACAGTTGCATGTTTTGAGCAGAAACCATATTGTTGACGATGGGGCAATAATCATGCATATATGAGTTACTTGTATAAAGGCTTCAGTCTGGTTTAAGCTCGCTAGTTAGATTATGCGCACAATGACAGAGAGAGAGAGATTGATGGAAAAGCGCGGAATTATATACACACACATATATACATATGTGTGTGTGTGTGTGTATATGGGGGCTGTTTCAGTGTGTGTGTATGTGTGTATGTGCGTGTGTATAAATAATATTATAGATAATTAGTAGGATTACTTCCAAAGAGGCTAGAAATCCAAAGAGAGATCAATGTAAGAACAGAGCAAATAAGAATGATGAAAGCGGATACTTTAGAAATCCATGGTAATATTTTATTTCACGGATCGGACAACCAGCTCTTCAGAACTAAAAAATTTACAGCAGTAAATGGATTTTAAATTTATCCAGACACAAGCAAAAAAAGAAAACAGTAAAAAATAAAAAAAATAAAAAAAAGAAGAAAAAAAGTGTGTAGAAGCTAGAGAAAAAGGAAAAAGAATTTCAAAGTTAATATATATATATATATATATATATATATATATATTATATATCGTGTTTATTTATGTTTTTATGTATATATATATATGTATATATATATATATATATATATATATATACACAAAAAACATAAATAAACATATATAAATATATATATATATATATATATATATATATATAAAAAAAAAAAAATAAATAAACACGATATATATATATATATATATATATATATATATATATATATAACTTTGAAATATTCTTTTTTTTCTTTTATTTTTTTTATTTTTTATTTTTACTGTTTTTTTGCTTGTGTCTGGATAAATTTAAAATATATATATATATATATATATATATATATATATATATATATATTTTGTGTATGTGCATGCGCTTTTGCATGTAAATATATGTGAGTGTATGTATTTAAATGTTTAGTTTTAGATATATATTTACATATTTATATCAATATGTATTCTAGAATTATATATATATATATATGTGTGTGTCTGTGTGTGTCTGTGTGCGTGTGTATATATAATTCTTCATAATTTTGTTTTTAGTTAATAAAATGGTTCTTTACTTATCACTTTATTTATTTAATCAAACTTTTTACATTATGGCGTTTTCTTTTTAAATTTTTGTAAAATAATTGTTAATATTATTATTATTATTATTATTGTTAATTTTTTTTTTAAATTATAACGGTTATGATCGATAATATTGTTCCACAGCATGAACTGAATAGACATCTTTAAGTATCTTTTTTAAATATGTTCCTTTTTGAATATATACATTTTTTTTTTTACTCGTCATGTCCGGGGAAAAGGAGATATATTCTAGTTCAACCTACCGACTGACTGAGTGTTTAACCCTTTTCTTTCCCTCTCTTACTCTTTCTTCCCTTCCTATATTTCTCTCTTTTTCCCTCCCACATAAAAGAACATTATTTTGAAATATCTGTCTTCCCCTCTTATTTTTTCTCTATCTTCTTCTCCCTTTTCTTTCTTTCTTTTTTCTTTCTTCTTTTTCATTTTTATTTTTCGTTGCTCTTTTCCCTTTTTTTTTCTTTCTGTTTTCTTTTTTTTCTTGTAGTTTGTATAAATTTAAAATCCATTTACTGTTGCAAACTTTTTGGGTCTGAAGAAATGGGCGTCTGATCGCGTGAAATAAACTATCAGCTATGGATTTCTAATGACTCTGCTTTCATTATATATATATATATATATATATAATAAAAAGGCTTAAACACTAATATTCCATGGTCATAATTTATTCCATTGGAATCGTAAATACGATCCAATTCATCAGACCTTACAAATTCAAAATGAAAACAGAAAAGAACAACTCCGGAAATAAAAATAGAATTTAGAGAGAGTGTAAGTATGAGAGTGTGGGACGAATGGTAGTGTTAAAGGGAGGGGTAACAGACGAGAGAAGGTAGGAGATTAAAACTTAACAGAGAGGGTTTTTTTTTTACTAGAGGTGAGTGGAAAGGGGAAATATGAATGTTGTCGGATGTCTAATACATTAAAGATATTAGTGTTTAAGCCTTTTTATAATATCCTTACTTTGTCCTGCCTGGATTCTATCCTCTCATAATTTTTTATTCAAAAAATATACATGTATGTGTATGCACCTATGTATATATATTTATATATTTTGCATATGTATGTGTATATTTACCCATAATATTATCTCTCTCTCTCTCTCTCTCTCTCTCTCTCTCTATATATATATATATATATATATATATATATATATATATATATATATACAGGGTGACTGAAAAGTAACTCTCCATTTTGAAATATTTCTAACTTAATTATTAACTATAATTTTCACAAGAAATGTGTATGAGAGGAAAAAGTTTAGCATGAAGTTTTATTTAAAATTCGACGTGGGCACCACACTTTGCTACCAGATCCAAGAGCCACACAAGAACCAGGATTTTCACCAGGAACTCATGAGTCAGGGAAGACATAAATTCTTGTAGTCGCCCTTCTAGTTCTTCCAAAGTATTGGTTTGGTTTAATAGATTTGCTCCTTTAACCAACCCCAAGCAAAAAGTCACAGGTTCTTAAGTCAGGACTCCTGGCTGGCCACTGACGCATAAAATAGCGAGTTAATTTTCATTAACTCTGTATATGATGAAAATATGGGTTTGAGGTATGGTTTTTCATCGGTTAAAATGTTAAATATCTAGGCGTCCAGTTTCCACTCCTCCCCGATATTTTGAACTGTAGTAGAGCTTTATCACTGGAGTCTCGTTTAGGATTGAGTTTACGGTTGCTTTCAAATTCTGTATCAGCTCTGTATTCCTAACATCTGCGCGTGAACACTGAAATTTTATATACTATTCATTTCATTTTATATATTTATTCTCTTCTGCGCTAATAGGAGTAGATACGTTCAACTATCGTCTGGTTCACTCTCCTCCCCGGACTTTTGAACAGGATTAGAAATGTATCCCTTATTTCATGTTAAGGCTTCGTTTGCGATTTCTTCTAAAAACGCTTGTCTTTTTTACGCCAATATAACATCACACAGTAAATCCCTACCAAAATATACTGTTTGCCGAAGTCTCTGAATATGAAATCCAGTCAAGTCCGTAATCTGTTCAATATCAGAGGTCGGCAGTGAAGATTCAGAGAAAGTAGCGGTTGTAATTAAATAAGTAGTAATTCTTTAAGTCTTCGATATCAGGTTGGCAGTGCAGGCAATTTGGGAGAAAAAAATGGCTGCCTTTGTACACGTCGCATTGAATATTTTGAGCTTTCTGATTGGTTAAGCCTTCTATTGGTGAACTATAAAATGAGTCAGCTTATTTAGGCCAGCTCAGTAGTACTTACATACCCAAAAAACTGCAACAGAATTAAGCAGAAAGGTTAATGTAATTAATGGCGAAATTACTTCGCTAACAGATTAATAATATATAAACTTACAAACAACTCTCTGAAAGACGGGATCCTTATGCTTAAAATTATGAAATGTATTAGATGTTGTACTTTCGAAAAAAATCGCTCCTTCAACGTCAGGTATTATTATTGTTTTTCAGGAAAATTTCCAAGAAAAAAATAAAAGTTTTTTTTTTGTTCATGTCACTTATAACAAAAATATTCTTGGATTTGAAACATTATTATTTTAAAAAAATGTCCACTTGAAATATTCAAAATACAATTCTAATGTTGCAACACAGCACGTTCCGAAATAATACCGTTAATATATCTAGCACTCTTTAAAAACATCTAGAGGTAATATGCAATATATATATATATATATATATATATATATATATATATATATATATATATATATATTGATAATATTAGTATCTAACATATATATATATATATATATATATATATATATATATATAAATTTACAAGGACATAGAATCCAGGTAGAACGCAATGTCCAGGACAGAGTAAGAATATAATAAAAAAGGCTCAAACACTAATATTCCATGGTTATAATTTATTAT
This sequence comes from Acanthosepion pharaonis, assembly GCA_903632075.3. Lineage (NCBI taxonomy): Eukaryota > Metazoa > Mollusca > Cephalopoda > Sepiida > Sepiidae > Acanthosepion > Acanthosepion pharaonis. The sequence continues at coordinate 490,574 of CAHIKZ030000718.1, read as the reverse complement.
ATTGGAATCGTAATTACGATCCAAGTCATCAGACCTACAAATTCAAATATAAAGAAAGAAAGAATTATATATATATATATATATATATATATATATAGATAGATAGATAGATAGATAGATAGATAGATATAAAACCGGTGTTTCAACGTGATGTGACCGTAAGCCATTAATATAACTAAATACACCATTTGGTAGACTGGTTGAGCACCTGTTGCATTCCGGTACAAGAGCATGTCTTTCAGACTACTAACTAATGTATTTACCTACATTTTTATCTTGGTCAGCCTATGAACTTTTCAGCCAACCCTCGTATATGAAGGCCGTGTGTTGTCCAGACCGCCATCGCGTCCCCCTTCTTGGTCATACTAACGTGAATTACATTTGGATCTGATTTGAACATGTCAAGATTGTCAGTATTGACAGCCAACCGCTTTTGGGGTTCCACTTCGGATTTTCATTTTGAATTTACGTTCATAGCTTTTTTTAAAGTATGTTATCAAGAAACACTTATTAGTAGGTAAAATAACAAATTAATAATTTCTTCAGCAGATGGGTTAATATCTTCAATTTTTCTTTGATCTAATTCTTGGCTTTATTTATAAATAAAAAATGTATACTACACAAAATAATGTCAATATTATTATAGATGTCAGGCTGCTTTTAATATATGTGTATGTGGCCTATATTATTCGAATGTATTTATAAATGTAAACTCATGTTACGCTTTGTTTTCAGATTACAATATGACACAGCCAAGGTAAGTTATTATCGATATTTTAATAAGGATACATAGTATAGTGTGAAACTCCCATATTATATTGTTCATATAATTAGATGTTGGAAACAATACCACCGAGAATCTGTTACACAATGTATGTCGTTTTAAATATTATTTGCATTAATGAACTAAATATACAGAATACAGATATATATATATATATATATATATATATATATATATATATATATATATATATATATATATAAACTAGTTTATAAATTTAGAGTGATCTCTGAGCGACTGTATCTCCAACGGATTAAATAGTATTTATGTTGGTCACACCACAAACTCTACTTCACAACGCTTGACACTACATTTTTTAGGCATCTAAAGCAGCATGCCTGGCTGTATACACAATTCCGAAAAATCCTTGTTGAAAACACAACTATACTTAAACATGAAAACAATAAACAAAAACTAAAAATTCTTAAAGTTATATACAAAAAACAGTTGAAACCTAACCTGAACAAACTAAACTATGAAAACTCCACAGATATATTTAAATGTCTATAATTGTTAACAGGAGCCATTGGTTTATACCATCGGCTTCCCATACTTAACACTTCTCATTTTCACTCACGCGTGGCCAGGTGTGATGTCATGGGCCGCGGTGTGATTTTCGCTTCCAGTGGCTCGTATGCACGAGTGTGTCGTTGCTTGAAAATCTTCTATGCAAACAAAACAGACTATCATTGTTGCTATGTCCGTGTATTTTGTAATTTATTGTAATGTACTTGTCATCTCTGATGATGGCTTATGTAAGCGGAAAGCTTAGATAGGATTAAAAACATATATCAATATGGTGATTTTCTTCCGTCTTTCAATGATAATGTTATTAAGCTTATCGGACGATATGAGAGAATTTGCTTAAAATAAATAGACAAAACTTGTCTATATTAGTTAATGAAACATGCATTAATATATATATATATATATATATATATATATATATATATATATATATATATATATATATATATATTTATTTAAAATATGATTCCATCGCTACATAATATTTCTCATGTTTCAAAAAATATTTTGGGAATTTCAAAAGTTTCAAAAAAAATTTCGCTTGAAGATGGAACAGAGCTTGGTACTTTAATTCAGTTTAATTCAAATAATTATATTGAAGTTTTCGGCTCTTTTTGAAACATGAGAACTCTTATGTAGCGATGGAATCATATTTTAAATAAATAATTATATTTATGCCCTATTTTTTTGTATCGAGCACTATTTTTAAAAAATAATAACAAAAATACTAAAGAACTTTGGATTATTTATCTAACGAGTTCTTTCCTATTTTCTATATATTTTCACACACACACACACACACACACACACACACACACACACACAGACAAGGAAGCAAAAAAATACTCCTCAAAATTTATTCATGAGGTACAAACATAACAGTGCTCAATGTCGTTAGACAGAGCAAAGATACATATTAATAAATATACATATATAAATACCTAGGTTTAAGTGTGCAGCTTAATATATCTTATGTTGTTATAAAAAGTATATGTTGGCAAGCCGTTACTAGCGATTGCTGATGCTTGAGACGCGATTTACACCGAAGGCTAGAGCGCGTAGAGAACTAACGAAAGGTTACCGTCGGGGAGAATCGCGCTCGACGGAAAATAAAACAAGAAGGTGACATTGGGGAAAGAGCATCTCCACACGCATTCATTACATTCGAAATTGTCACTCGCTTGTGGGCCTGTACAGCCATAATATATGCTGCAACGTCATCAGAATAACTCTCTGAGGGAGATTCAAAGTTCTGTAGATACCAATGGATGCCACACACACATATTTTACATAGTATCCCGGAAGTCTGGATATATAGGAAAACTCATTAACTATATTATTTTTTTTAAATTCGCATGATTTTGTCAAAAGAGGAAAGAAAACTCCTTTTTCTACGGTATGCTAAAAAAGAAGGTGTACTCAGTGAAAATCACAGATGCAACACATTTGATTAAACGCATAGAATGAATTCAGTAAAATATTCTTGAAAATTTTATTTCTTGAAAATATGCGTTTTTGTCTCTGTGTCCAGAATTTAGGGACAAATCTGTAGGATAGAAAGACATTGCTTAATACTTGCATGTAATGAAAATCATCTTGCTTGCCTTAAAAACAGATTTTTTTTTCAAAATCACAGTGTTTCGTTTGAGCTAAAACAATTATCATTGCCTCCGGGTCAAAGACTAAACTACCTTTAACCAGAAGACATTTTCTTTTTCCTAATCCTTCGTAGGCAAATGGATAGGATCGAGCTTGCATGCGCACATGTGACTGAGTGTGTGAATGTTTTGCTTGATGCATATAAGATTCTATACAAAGAAATAGGTAGTCACGCCTAAACAAATGTGTCGGGGTCTGCCGACTGATAATTGGTTCCAATCATTTCACTGTAAAAGAAATAATAACAATCTTTTATTCAGATTTTACGACCAATTTATGTATATTAGCCTCGGATCAGCCAAATAAAGATTGTCCATTGTGCAGCCAATCGAAAACATCAACCGCCCTACCCCAACACCCACATTAATAAAAGACAAGCTATCCTGATATGCCTATGTTAAACTAATCAATATTTAATCTTTCTATGTCTTTTGAATTATCATGGACAATAGATTTTTCATCCAATCATAACACTGCATTTCCTCCTCCATTTTAAATAAGAGATGCCAATCATTTTACGTACAAGCGTTGTATAAAATTTACAAATAGTTATTTCCAAATCTAGATATTAGGTTGGTGCAAAAATAATGACGTAATAATGTCGTTTTTTGACGTAACGTCAAAAAACGACATTAATATTTGCAGCAATATCCCTTGTTCATTACATCCATCTTGATGGTGTCTATAACTTTTGCCAATTGTAATGTTCTTTTTTTCACATATTCTACGCTATTTTGATTTCTTTCTGGGGTGGGGTTGGCATGCCAAAAGATCATATTTGGCATTCGTTGGGATATTTTTAATGAACAAGCACTTTGGCTTTTTAGTTCTTTTTGTTTGTTCAGTGTTAGAAAAATTAAAGTTCCCGTGTTCTCACCACAATCCTTGGTATTTCATGCTTTGTTTTTTCGGTTTTTATTTGTTTGTTTTTTTTGTTTTTTATGCAGGTACACTTAAAGGTATTTTCTATTTGTCCTACCTAGACAAATGTAGCATATATACAATCTGTTTTTGACGATAGGTCTTATGAATTAGATCTTGATTACGATTCCAATGTAATAAATTATACCCATGGAATATTAGTATGGCACCATTTACCAAGGCAAAAAAAAAAAAGAAAGGAGAGAGGAAGGAAAGAAAGGAAAAGAGAGGCGAGACTCAAACGTGGATGATAAGTAGGACACCCACAACAATGGATAAGGATATTTTGATAAGTAACAAATGGCGGATAGTGTCATTACAATGGCAGGGAAATTCTGAGTGGATGGGGGAATCGTTGTGTTATGGCGACGAGCTGTGTTATCGGGGATACATAAACAAACCGATAATGCGAGAAAACATCTGATTAAGCAAACCACAGACCGACTAGCCAAAGAAAAATCCAATTGAAAATGTTATTTTGATAATTGACAAAAAAACAGGTGAACTACAGGGCTTTGGATAGATATGAAAAATTAATTGTGTCAAAGCCGCACACGAGGTGGCGACTGACCGTTTTTCTTTTGACAAACATCTTTAGCTGCGATAATAAAACTGTGTTATCAGAAATGTGCACCAAAGAATGACTGAAACCATGGAAATTTTTTTTTCGAGGCGACGGACGATTGTGTTGTGTCAAATAGACCACCCATTCTGATAATTAGCGATAATCTGACTGACGAAGTCCAGGTGAGAACAAGAGTTATGACCACTACCGATCGCATTGTTCTATTTGCGGCCAGAGAAAATGAGAACTGCGATTAAAAGAAAGAAAAGGAAAAGAAAAAGATAATTTTTTTTTTTTTAAGCAAGATATTTTTTTCCCCTGAAACAAAGCCCGCGGGATCGCACACGCCCGGCTGGATATCATTGGCCGAGTGGTGATCACGTGACACAAGGAGGAAGCTGTCGCCGCCCACCTAGAGGATGGATATGAGAGGTTGCTACGAAGAAGTGGGGAGGGCAGTTCACGCCCCTCTGAAGTATGGTGAGAAGGTGGGAGTAAGAGAAGGCTCCCAAAAAATGGAAAAAAGTGGAAAATTCCTAACCAAAAATAAAAGAAGTGGATATGTATTTAGAATTATCGAGGAACCCCCGGCGCCGACAAACCCACCCCGGTTTTGGTCGGCGTCCATATAAGCGTAGTCGCAGAGAGTTCCGGAGCTGAGTTCGGGAGAGACAGTTCCAGCAGAGAGTTCCAGAGTTGAGTTCGGTAGAGACAGTTCCCAGAGTCAGTCTCCAGTGCTCAGTTGAATCAAGCCTCGCATCGGCTGACCAAGATTTGCGCAATTTCTGGACTCATCTTCAATCCAAGAACAATTATTTTGAAGAGCGACTTAGATCCACACCACCAAAATAAGTTTATTCCGACTTTCGCCCGAAGACACACCAAAAAAACAATTTCTTAAAGAGCAAACAACTTGAAGTGTTAAAACTCGCCTAACGGAAAACAACGTGTCACAATCCATAGAACGGGTCGGGAAATAGACGCAGTCCTATGTATCCAACAACTAGACATAAAGTTTGTTATCCTTTTCTTTGATACCTTGAACTTTTGAGTTTTCATTTTCTTTTCTTTTATGCATATTTGTGTGATATCACCCCCGTTTGAACTCAACTTGCATTACGGCCCCAACTACTGATTGATTTCGTCTGCCTAAGATCAATTCACAACGTGGGTAGGCAGACTGGAGATCAACGCAGTTACTTTGGTAACCAGATGTTGGAAGCGAGTTGTGAACGACGAGGCTAATATCGAATCTAAACAGATTCCCATCCGAATCACCAAAAGGTTAGAACGTCACAGTTGGCACCGCGACCAATACCAAGCCAGTTGGTCGTCACAGGACGGGACAACACGACTGTCGCGACAGGCGGACGTCACGTTTGGAGCGGCGACACCCGAACGAAGCAGCGAGGAGCGAGCGAAGGCTGTGTTCAGGGACGTCACATAGTGTTTGAGCCTTTTATATTATATTCTTGCTCTTTCTTCGACATTGAACGCTACTTGGATTCTATCCTCTTGGACATATATATATATATATATATATATATATATATATATATATATATATATATATATATATATATATATATATATATATATATATATATATATATATATATATATATATATATATATATATATATATATATGTATCCGGCTTTTTTTTTAAGTGTTTTTATTATATATATATATATATGTGTGTGTGTGTGTGTGCGCGCGTGTGTGTGTAGTTAACTAATTAACCAAATTAATTCATTAAGCATTTCACTGAATATTATTAAGAGGTGTTTTTATAAAGAAAATCCTGATATCAATAATCAAATAGATCAGTGGTTAAAAAAAACGTGTGAAAAGTTGCGAGTGACGTCTAAAATTAGCTACTTGAAGTGGAAAGCAAACATCGCCGTAATAATTTATGCGTGAAACATATAATAGTCAATAATAGTAAGTATTCGAAAAAACAATTGTTTTTTCTATAGCATTATACGCATTCATATATATATATATATATATATATATATATATATATATATATATCCAAGTATATAATTGGTATTTACGGAATGAATTCTAATAACCAACAATTACTATTGTTAAAAAGAGTGCTCAATACAAAGTAGAGTAGATATAATTATTATTTATAAAAAATTTATAACATAAATATGTTATATAATCACTACAAAAATAGCCATTTTGTTTCAACACCCTCGGTGTCTTATCAAGATAAGAAATCCATACACACGTACAGATATATATATATATATATATATATATATATATATATATATATATATATATATATATATATATATATATATATATACAGGGCTGTTCGATAAAAGTGATTCAACTGATTTTTTTTACTAAATGTTCTCTTCACCTATGAAACGAATGTTGAGCTAAATTCAAAGGATAAGCGATCTAAAATCCGAAGAAGCTTTGAAAGCTCTTTGAATTTAGCAGTAAGTACTGTCAAGCATCCGTTCAGTGTAATGTTTTGGGGATCCTTTTCTTTTCATCGAACTCGTTTCTTAAAATCTATTGAAAAGCCCCTCAGGAGCGAGCAGTACAAGAGTTTTGTCTGCTCCCTTCTGCTGAAAGGGGGCAAATCGGCCCCACCAACCTCATTTTTATGCAGGATAATGCTCCCTCTCACAAATCAAAATTGATGAAGGAATACTTTGATGAGAAGCAGGTGAGTGTCATGACATGGGCGCCCCAATCTCCAGACCTCAACCCCATAGAAACTTATGGAACATGTTGCTCAACTGCTTTCTCGAGAGCCTGTACTTTACACTGCGTGCCAAATTATTATCGAGATAACAAATATGGCTCCAGTTTGTTTACATTATGCAGATCAGTACAAAAATTTCAGTGATGGCGCAGGTCAGTGTTGCCAACATTGTGGGAAAATTTTGTGTGAATTGATTGGACAGTTTTTGAAATATTAGAAAAAAGTTATCTCAATAATAATTTGGCACGCAGTGTATAATGCTCCATAAATTTTATCTTAGCTGAAGGGTTACGTTCTGTGATGGACTTTATCGAGATAGAGGTAAAGATTTTATTTTGTAACACGTATTCATAAACAAAAGTAAAACTGTGAATTTAAGAGACGATAAATATTCATCAGGTTAACTGAAAAGTCAAGGTAGCTGATTTTTTTTCTCTCTGACCCTAAGATTACCTCAAATCTCATTCCCTTATTTGCTACTTATTTTTATTTATTTACCCGAGTCTGGTATAGGTCTAAAAATTATTCCGGAGATAGCATTTAGTTATATATGCATAGAAAATCCTTTATATTTCGCTGAAAGGAATAGAACCTCTTTTTCCATTATGATGATGTTAATGTGATTGGAAGGTCTCTGCCTTTCCCATTCATTTTATTAACAGGCGAAGAAGAACAATGGCAACTTAATATATTTCACACTGAAATAAAGCCAAAGAAAGTAACTTACTTAGACGGAAAATCCTCCACTGCGCCCTTATCAAAATATAAACCTGCACCTCGAAAATTTCCAAATACCTCCCTTCCTGAAATAACTACTTCTTTCTTAAACCAACACATCTAACTATAAAAATGTTAAAACATAAAGAGAAAACGCTATTCACATTATTCGGACTATTCTCCTCATCTTTGTCGCCATGTTCATTACGTTTCGGCCGTTGTGTGCTCCGGATTTCTTCAGGTGGTTGGAATATCGATCTGAACCCTTTATTTCACTCATAGGGGTAGACTGTTCTAGTTCCACGTGCCATGTTTAATGTATATCATTTATCAGTTATCTCCTGTAAACTCCCCCCTCCAAGTTCTCAACTAACTTGGTATTGAACTCACACACTTTGGGTCCTACCACTGGATCTAACCAACGCCTTTATCCACTGTGCGATGTGTCCTTGAGGAAATAAAGGGTTCAGTTCGACATTCCAACCACCTGAAGAAGGTCGGAGCGTACAACGGCCGAAAAGTTGTAATAAATATGGCGACAAAAATGAGAACAATAGTCCGAATACTGTAAATAGTGTACATAATACCTCATCTCAGAAATATAGACAGATACTGAAGAAGGCAGGAGCGTACAACAGCCGAAACTTTGTAATGAATATGGTGACAAAGATGAGGACAATAGTCCGAATAATGCAAATAGTGTACATAATACCTCATCTCAGAAGTATAGACAGATACTGAAGAAGGCTGAAGTGTACAACTGCCGAAACGTTGTGATAAATATGGTGACAAAGATGAGAACAATAGTCCTAATAATGTAAATAGTGTAGATAATACCTCATCTCAGAAATATAGACAGATATTAAGAAGAAAACGATCAAATTCCTAACGACCTGTTATTTAAAATATATAAATTAGTCCCAAACTAAAATAATTTAAACACTAATTTCATAAAAATTTTGCGTCATCATTTATTCATTTGATTTAAATTACGTCACTTAGCATCTTCCATAATTGAGGTAGATTTTTTTTTCAGTTAAACAGATGAATAAGCATGAGCGTCTCTTAAATTTGAAAATTTTGGAAACTAAGATATTTACTTTTATTTGTAATCACTTGTTACAATTGTTACCGATTGCGCTTTCATAAAAGAAATACATAGTTTGAAGCAGGCATGGGTGTGTCACGAAACCTATTCTCGGTTATTTGATAAGGCTTATTTCACTTACTCTTTGATGTGAGGCGTTAGCAATGATAAATTGTTGAATATTCCCTCGTGTTTATCCCATAGCTTAGGTGAGAAGCAGTGAAACCCTTTCCTTCCCAAGGATAATAGTGCAAATTGACTGCATCTTTGGCTGGAATTTAACCACATCATACAGATTCCGTTTTTGGTGATGATAAACTTTTCATTAACAGCGACTTCGTCTGCCATTATCACTTACGATACTGACAAGTTAAGCACGGATCCTAATTCTTTTCTGAAAGGTCATCTTGAAATATTCGGGAAAGATATCAGAATAATCAATAAGCTATGCAAGCAGCATACATGCGCAGAGGGAACAAGTTCAGGGAATAGACCAAAATAGAAAGGGGCGTCTAACCCGATCTGTTCAACCAATGCAACGAGGCAATTCTGAGGCAAAAAAAAAACAAGTCAACCCTGATACCTGTACTTATTGTTTTTCTAATTTATTTTCATTCCATTTAACGCCTTATGCTTCAGTAACATCGAGTTTGGTGACCGCTTGAGAATACTAGTTGTAGAAAGCTTAGATGAGCGTGTGTTGTAACAGATTGCGGCTCGGAATTAAAAATCTGTGAGACAAAGTACGTCACAAGGATCTGATGGAACTCTTCAGGAACTTCGATATATTCGAGGAAGATATCAGAGTAATCAAGAACCTATACTGGCAGCAAAAAGCATACATGTGCATCGGGAACGAGTTCAGTGAATACACAAAATTAGAAAAAGGCGTAAGGCAAGGATGCGTCTTCTACCGGACCTATTCAACCAATACAGTGAGGCAATTCTGAGAGAATTATAAACCCTACCGGAATTTAGCAATGACGGCCACAACCTTAACAACATAAGATACGCAGATGACACAGTACTGATAGCAGGCACGGAAAAAAAATTACAAAATCTCCTACAGAAGTTAGCGAGAAGAAAGGACTAAGCACAAACTACAAGAAGACGGAATGAATGGTCATCAGTAAAAGAATGAGCCCAAAATGGATGAGCAGGTCGGAAACCAAAGAATCAAGCAGACTCGGAAGTTTAAATACCTGGGACGCGTCATGACAGAGGACGGTAGGTGTGACACTGAGATCCGTACACGTATTGAGATGGCCAAGGACGCATTCCAAAAGCTAGGCAGAGTATTGCGAGACAAGAGAATTTCTTTGGTAATGAAGGAAACAATAATGACATGTTACATGACATCGGTCCTTCTTTACGGTAGCGACTCTTGGACGAATTCCTCAAAGATGGAGAAGAGACTCGACGGAGATGTGGTTCTACAGAAGGATGTTAAGGATATCATGGACCCAGCATGTGAACAACGATGAGGTCTTAGATAGGTTTCAAACAAGGAGGAGACTTATATTTAACATCATGAAAAAGCAGCTGAAGTTTCTAGGGCACATAATGAGGAAGGAGGGCTTGGAAAATCTGATACTCACGGGTCGAATAGAGGGAAAGAGAGACAAGGGGTAAAAACGGATGACATACCTAGCGGCCTTAAGCAAATGAATGACAGAACGTGGTCTGGAGTAGGAAGCAGAGGGAAGGAAATTGTTGAGAGCTGCAAGGGATAGAGGGAGGTCGAGAGCCATGATCACCTACGTCCTGATCGCCTACGATGCACATAAAAAGAAAGAAATTTTTTTTTAAAATCTTAAACATGGAATATTCCGGCAAGGTTATAGTAACGCGTCAAGGCCTGTAATGTGGGCGCCGAACGGCCTCCATATACCATCGCCTGCGCCCTGGAGAGTTCACTCCAATGACCAAAAGTCAACATTCAGTCCTCGCAATTAAAGGCGCTACTTTGATCTCGCGAGATAAACGGATACCTACTCTAGTAACATTTAATCTGAGGATTGAACTAGCAATAACTGTAAATTTGTTATCAAAATCTCGGTACGACAGACACCGATATATCTGTAAAGCTTAAGTCAGTGGTGTACAGGGGTATATGAACCTAATTTCATATTTGGAAATAAAACTGCTACTAAATTACGCGGGGAAATATGTGTTGTAAGAATCGCTGTACATCGAGCCTTTATTTTTATAAAAATAGATTAATCTTGCACAAAATCACATGAATGAAACAACTAGTTAGAATATTCTTCTTTTAGATGCTGTATCTCTTCAGAACGTTGTCGATCATGGACCTCCACATCTTCATGTCACTTTAATGCCTTTTCGTTATTTCTCCCAAACAATGTTCTAGCATCCATTTACTCAATCTCATCATGTTACCCGCTGCTTCCCTCTCTCGCTCTTTCCCGCAATCTGTCCTTTGAGTATCGGATTTTCCAAGCCCTCCTTCCTCATTATGTTTCGTATTTTTCATATTTTTTACAAACTACAACTGCCTCTTCCTGAGTATAAGTTTCCTTTTTGTTTCCATTTTCCCCAAAAACCTCGACGTTTTTTCGGTCCATCGTATCCTCAACATCTTTCTGTAGAACCACATTTCACTTGCTTCAATCTCAAGAGGGGATTGTCCAGTATTCGCAGCCAGACGGGAGGGCAGATATCAGGTGACAGTTTAATATTATTTTCTTTGTTTCTAACGAATTTTTTCTGTCTCTTAGATTTTGGAAGGCGTCTTTTGCTAACATTACATCACTATTAAAGTCTCGTGAGAATAGATTGTTAATTATCGCAGCATAGATGCCGCTCGATATTATAACTAATACTTGTTTCAGACGCACGTTTTTGAATGACAGCTATTTTTCCCTTTTGCTGATTTTCCCCACACACAGCTTTTAGTAGTGAAAAGAAATGTAATAGCAATTATAACGAGAGAGAAGATATTTTGGAAATTACAAGTCGTGTGTAAAAGCTCTTTACGTGTTAATCTCGAAGGTATATTGTATGGCTATTATATTGTAAAAATAGAAGCAGGTATTTATAACGTGACGCACAAGATATATCAGTCAATATCTATCTATCGAGATATCTCTTGTCATGTCTATCAATATATATACACGTATGTATGCATATAAAATATGCGACCGTCTCGGTTTCACATTATCCGCTGACCTGAGATAGAACAAATACATTGAGTCAATTGCTTCGTCCACCACTATGAAAGTCGGCTCCCTTTGTCGCCCAGGAAATTTTTCTCACTGGAGTGGATCCTACAAATCTACCATTCGCCTTTGCATGGAGTATAGCTGCCATATATGGTCTGGAGCCCCTTCTAATTGTCTCAAGGTCCTTGATAAAATCCAAAGACGGATATGCAATGCAATTGGCCCTGATCTGGCATCTCGTCTGCAGCCGCTCTCTCACAGACGTGCCGTTGCCTTCGTCTGTCTTTTTTACAAATACGTTCACGGTAAATGCCCCGATGAGCTGCTTTCTCTGGTTCCTAGATTTCATGAATTTAAGCCTTCAACTAGGCTGGCATCTCTCTCTCTCTCCCTTTCACTGTTGGAACTGTTAAAAGTAGCCGTCTCTTCTACTCCAATAGCTTCATGTCTCGCACTTGTCGTCTGTGGAACTCCCTCCCCATTTCTTGTTTTCCTGATAACTATAATCTCCAACTATTCAAACGTAGCGTCAATCGACGTCTCCAGATGCCCTGATCTATCCCCTAACCTTCTCTTTATCCTTTCCTCTATCACTCCTCTTTGTTCTCGCTCCAACTCTGTAACCCCTTGCGTGCTAGGAGCTTCCCGCCTTGCTTGGGATAAAATGCTTAAAAAAAATATGTCAGGCTTACAAGGCGACCGTTTTACCTTAAAAATCCACCTCAAAATAGGGGATCGTCTTATACTGCAGATATAAACTGTGAACCATAGATCCTGTGGTAAGTTGTTTGCATGGGAGATTGTGTTATCATTACCGGGTAACGGTAAGGGTACTTGATAGGATTATGGTAGGGGTGACATTAAGAGTAGATTGTGGTAGTTAATGGACAATATCTCGCCTCCTTTTTTTCCAATGATGTTGAACAGAATCACAAGGGGATGTGTGTCTCAACAAGTTGTTTAAAGATCGCATTCCAGAACAGTAGAATGAGTGGTTGGTCATTCAGTCTACAGTAATAGCCTACACAAAACACACCTCATGGTGTATTGTGGGTTGTGGTAGTTAATTAAAGAAATCTCCACCCACCGTTTTTTTCTTCATTAGAATTTGAGTAACAAAAAAGAAAATCTTTACGGAATTGACTTAATAATCCTGTGCGCGTTTAAAAGTGACAAATGAAAAGGGAATGCGACTAAGCATTTTATTTAATTTTTCTTGAGTTCTAAAACACTTATATGGACACAAAAAATTGTACCTTTTTCGTCGTCTTTACGGAAATACACACACACATATATATATATATAGACAGACAGACAGACAGACAGACAGACAGACAGACAGAGAGAGGATGCACAGTGGAGTAATGGATAGAGGCTTGGATTGAGGAATCGGAGTGCCGAGTTCGAAATCCAATCGAATCCATTACATTCACTTACATGCTAATACCCTTGGAAAAGGTGTGAATCCTCTACTTCTCCCTCCAGCTATGGTTAAATAGCAGGACAGACTGGATTCTATAGCCTTGAATGGCAACTGGTCTAGGAGAAGAATTCAAAACCTGCGAAGGGTCGTTTGGGGAACCTGTGGCATGTAGTGCACTAAGTCTCTGTATTCGGCCCTTCAAAATGTGTGGATGGTTCTTCATCATTGTAATTAAATCTCATGTGCCTAGGAACTGATCTGCTTGACCCCCATACGTCGAATTTGACGGGGGGTCGAGTATATATATATATATATATATATATATATATAAAACAATCTTGTAATAGAACAATCTTGCATAGAAATTCCGGTTACATCTAGTCATTTCAACTCTAAACTGATCACGTACTTCGCTTAAATTCATAAAGTCTAAGTACTATAAAGGAAAGTAAGATTTATTTTGTTTCCACGCAAAAATGTGGCACAAGGCCAAAATCAAGATAGAGAAAGGTTGGCCTTCAATATGTCTTCTCTTAAACTTAGCTAGCTACGATTACTAACTTAAACATACTACAGAATTCCTTACATCAAACAACACATTCTTACTTACAATTATTACTACAACCACCGTCGGAACAATTGCCAAGAAAGTCTTTATAGAAAAGACAGAGGGAAGCTACGTTACGATGGTTCGAAAGTGAGTGACCTTTTTGCTCGGACAAAATAAATGGAATTGTTATTTTTTCCAAATATAAAGCAACGTCGCCATTACTATATATACTGTTTATTTATTTATAGACTGCGATCTGTCTTAAAGAAAGCAAGTCTTGACGCAAAAACATTGAATTCCTTGTATTTTTTTTAATGCTATCTCAAACTCGGAACGGATTTTTCTGTCCATGATATCAGCCATTCCCTCTATTGTAACCTTCTAAAATGTATCAGTTGACTATTTCCATGAAGTATGCAACTTATAGCTTAGTGATAGGGTCTATCCAATGTAATTCTACGTTTAACGTTAAATAAAACTTTTCAAAATGCATTTTCGTGTTCATCTTTGCATATTTCTCCTTTGCGACACTTGGAGGCAGTAATGGATAGCGGCCCGGATTGAGGAATCGGCGGGCCGAGTTCAACTTCCAGTCGAATCTATTACATTCATTTACGTGCTAATAACCTTGGGAAAATTATGAATCCCCTTCTTTCCCCAGCCGTGGATAAATAGCATGACAGACCGGTTGCTTTGGATGGCAACTAGTCTAATGGAGAAAGAAATGGCAATCTACTGCTGGAAAAAATCTGCCTCCTCCATCATGTATCAAAAATATATATGATCGCCTAAGCGTGTATCGCGTAAGGTACAAGAATGACTGACTGAAACTGACTTGAATGTAGATGTTTTATTAGTTTTTATACTTTTAGTTAATCATCTTAATGTGTTAAATCTCTTCTTTCAGTTGACATTAACGATAGCAGTTTCCTGAAATATTTTCTAGCTCATCCATCCACTTTTATTACCATTTTAATTTTTTTCAATTTTCTTTTTTTAAAATTCTTCAAACCATTTTTTTAATTCTAATCATTCCAATGCTTTCAATTTCTTTTATGAGTATTCTATGATGTGTTTAAACATTTCGCAATTTCAAATGTGATGGTCTTATCATTTCTTTTGGTCTCTTCTGAGTGTATATCTTTCTTATGAACCAAAAAAAAGCTTCTTATATAACTGGAATTAAAAACTAAACATCAATGTCTATACTATCGTATCGAAATATTAACAATATGATGGAAAACTAGCAAGTTGTAAAGAATTTCACATCAATCAATAAGCAATATATATATATATATATATATATATATATATATATATATATATATATATATATATATATATATATATATATATATATATATATATATATATATATATATATGTATGTATGTATGTATGTATGTATGTATATATAAAATAAAAAGAAAGAACAGTAATATATATATATATATATATATATATATATATATATATATATATTACGGTGTTCTTATAGATATTTTTATTTTTTACAAAATAGTGCTCAATGTAAATTTAGAGCATTAATATTATATATTAATTGATTTAAAATATGTTTTTTCACTACACAGTTCTAACCATGTTTCAAAAATGGGGCTGAAAGCTTCAATTTAATTTTAATTAAATTAAAGACATTAGTTCCATTTCATCCTCAAGCGAAAATTCGCTTACGGATGAAATGGAACTAATGTCTTTAATTTAATTATAAAATTAAATTCGAAGCTTTCAGCTTCTATTTTGAAACATGGTTAGAACTGTGTAGCGAAAAAAAACATATTTTAAATCAATTAATTTATAATATATATATATATATATATATATATATATATATATATATATATATATATAGTTTTAAGGTGTGCTATGTTTACGGGATAAAGTGCCTCACATTCAGAGATAGAGCGTATGTAAATATAAAATTAAAATTGAACATTGAAATCAACACTCAGAGGCGACACGCTGTTTCATTCTAGACGTAATCGTCAGGCGGCCTGATATATATAAATATATTAATATATATATTAAAGAGAGGGGAAACTGATGCAGGAGCAAGATCTGGTTGGAGAAAGTTGATTTGGAAATGCTACAAGAATTTCTAGCGGAAGAGAATTGAGCATTCCAGCAAAAAGTGAATCTTAAGGAAGGGATGAATAGAATCCGACCCACAGTTAGTCAGACACAAACACACTTGCAATATTTGTGGAAAGGTCACTCTTTTGGCGGAAGGTTGAGCTAGTCACGCGAGATGGCACCACAGAGGCCAGGTGCAAACTCCTGTGAATGCAACCTTACCAGAAAGACATGAAGGTTACTTTTTTCGAGTTTTCTGACAAGGTTTGTAAGTCTGTTGCGGGACTCAAATGTCACATGATTGTACACAGCGACAGGCAAGTTTCCAGTATAGTTAGGACAGACAGACTTTACTTTTGCCACGTGCGTAAGGAAGGTGGTAAAAATGAAGCTGGCCTTACAAATCATTTATGGGTTCATTTGCAGAGCGTTAGCTCAGGTATAAATGAGAGATATAATAAAATTATGCATGAAAAAAAGTTACCAAGTGAACAGATGGTTTTCTTCAAAGAAGTGATAATATATATATATATATATATATATATATATATATATGAAAACAGACAACTTTAAGGGTCTATGGTTATAATTTATTTCCCCAGAATACTTCTTATTCCCTGGCTCATCAGACCATACTTCAAAGAGTGAAAAGATTAATTTAAATACTACTCCTCAAAAAGTGGAAAAAATTATATATGAATTTAAATTCATTTTTCAAACTTGGACGCTTTAAGTTGCCTCTTTTGATTAAATTATATATATATATATATATATATATATATATATATATATATATATATATATATATACCCAAGTATATAATCGTTTGGTGTCTATGTGTATGCAGAGTGCATTCACTTTTAAATGTGTGTGTGTGTGTGTAGATGTTGGTTTCCCCGTTTCCTTTTTTCATAAAGGGCTGTGAAGATGTTCCCTGTCTCGTCGCTTTTTGTGTGTATATATATCTAAATATGTCTGGGTGCTTATGTATTATAAACTGATTGTGTTTGTGTTGTTTTGCGCATGAATTTAAGACCCCATTCACACGCTTGGGATAAAAATATACATACATTTATTGTCAAATGAACGGATATTGTAGCGTCTGGTCGTACGTAATTTCAACGAAGAAATAAATTGAATAACATATGTATTTTTTCTTTTCTCAATAAGTTTATAGTATTTAAACTTAATAGTGATTAAATTTGGATTTTAAACTTGGCAGTTTTTTAATTTTAATATCAAATTTTATCATATAATTTAATAATTATTGGTTAGAATAAAGCCTTTTTAATATTAGCCGTATTTTAAAGATCTGAATAGCTATTATAACATGATTTCGTTGTCAAGCTTTTGAATCTCCCTATACTTGGATTTTGATTGGTCATTCTAGCTTTTGTAACAATATTTTCGCCTAGCGAAGGATCGTTAATTAATTTGAAACTTTTAAAACCATTTATTTCATCTTCAACATCTTAAAACTATATATATATATATATATATATATATATATATATATATATTAGCTCTATCTCTGATATTGAGCGCATATAATGTATAAATAATTATATATATATATTTATTTATATTATATACACTTTTCACACACACACACACACACACACACACACACACACACACACACACACACATATATATATATATATATATATATATATATATATATATATCCAAATGTAAAAGAACGAAGAGTAAGATTTCAGTGTTCGAAACATTAATTTAAAGCAGGGCTCAATACAATAGTAGAGCAATAAATATTTATTTATTATGTAGTGTTACATTAGAACATACACATACCCCCTAAAAAAGACTATACATCTTGTACTCAAGTAGCATCCTGATTTCCCACCTGATAAAATTTTAAAAAATAACGTTGAAACAAGATGTACAGTTTTGTAGTGGGTTATGTGCATGTTCTAATGTAACACTACATAATACACACACACACATATATGTATATAAATATATGTGTGTGTGTGTGTGTGTGTGTGTATGTGTGTGTGTGTGGTCGTGTGTGTGGTCGTGGGAGTGTGTGCGCCGGTGTGTGTCTGTGTGGAAAAATAATAAGTGTCACGAGAAATAGCGAGGGAAAGCCTGAAGAATTTAAATAAAAAATTATAGGCAGACGAAGAGGATATTTTACAGAACAACACACCCTTCATTTTAATTGGTCACCGTAATGTGTGCGACCATAATTCCGATGTAAAAAAAATGATTCTTTAATTAAAAGATAAAGGTATTTATTTAGATGAAAGGGTACAGCAAGTAATTTAGTCGCTAGATCGCCGACAATAAATTTGCATCAAGGTTTTTTAAAACTTTTCAACTTTCTTGGTATATATTCTATCATCACTATGTGATATATTTAATTAACAAAAGTGTTAAAAAAAAACATAAAGAAAAACAAAAAGAAACTAAATGAAATTGGCTGGACTAAAACCACAAAATCATATTATAAAAAAATTACATATAAAAGTTCTAAATTCCAGCGTCTCCTCCTGTTTGTGCGCATGTGTAGTTACAACAACGGAAACACCACTTTAGTCAGATTAAGTTCTTAAGGACGAAATTATTCACACAACAATGCTGTTGTCATTAATTTTCATAATACATATATATATGTGTGTGTGTGCGCGCACGTGTGTGTGTGTCTGTATGTATGTATGCATGTATATATAGTATTTAAGCATATGAATAAGGTATATTTACACAGCATTATTGATCCGAACATGTTTGATTAAAAAGTAGCGACAAGGTCGGTGCGATAATTTTTTCATTGTAATTTTCCAATAACAAACAGGCATACCTATATATATAAATGGAAACAAGTATGATTAAAAATTACGGGCAAGATATACATATGTATATATTATGAAATGGGTTAATTCCGATAATTATTTAATATATTTTCTGTTTATACGTTATTTTTAATAGACAAAATTTACTTGAGTAAATTCTCTGATTTTTTTGGGGGCGGGGGGCGGGTAGGTAATTATACAGTGTTAATTATATTTACCAGCCAGATGTTCGAGAAGTTTTGTAAAAAATATGCGTTTTCCAACAGGAATCGATCCAGTGTCTTATACGGTCTTATACGGAACCTCTCATTGATCTGATATAACATCTATATATATATATATATATAATGATTTTCCAAGCGTAGCTTGGATGTGGCAAAGGCCAAAATAAAGGGACACCCAGTGAGGATAAAACTCACTCAATCGTAATTGTTCTAGCTAGACAAGATTGCTAAACATTACATCACCTCGAGGTGCTTAACAACTATATATATATATATATATATATATATATATATATATATATATATATATATATATATATATATATATATATATATATATATATATATATATATATAAAAATTTGTTGTTTAAAAACATTAATTTGGACATTGCTAAATAGATGCTCCTCTATAGCTAAGTGGTATAGCATGTTAGATCAATTGATGATTTTATATAGGACACATGTTCGATTCCTGTCAGAACATTTATACGAAATTTCTGGAAAATTCAGGTCGGTAAATGTAATTAATAATGTGTAATTAAAAAACCGGGCCTTTACTTAAAGTGCATTTCTTAAAATAAAGTATAAACAGAGTATATATATATGTATGTGTGTGCAAGTATGTATATGTATGTATATGTATGTGTATGTATGTGCATGTATGTGTATGTAGATATATATATATATATATATATATATATATATATATATATATATATATATATAAAAATTTTTTTTTTTTCATACACGCGCAAATATTTGAATCGTCACTTATTTAGATTTTAACTTTTTTATATATATGTACATATGTTTATATCTCTGTGTGTATTTATATGTATGTATGAGTATGTGTATGTGTGTGTGTATATGTGTGTATATTTGTATGTATATGTATGTATGTGTATATATGTGTGTATGTATGTAAGTGTATATATATACGTATGGAGGTGTTTATGTTATGTATGTATATGTATAGGTGTGTATGTGTACTTATGTGTATACATGTTTATGTGTGTGTGTGTATGTGTGTGTATGTGTATATATACATGTGTAGGGTGTGTATTTATTTGCATGTATATATATATGTATAAGGGTGTGTATGTATTTGCATGTGTATATATATATACATATGTAAGTGTGTATGAATTTGCATGTGTATATGTATGTGTATATGTGTGTATGTCTGTGTATATGTATGTATGTGTGTATATATGTATGTGTGTGTGTATGTATGTGTGTATGTGTATGTGCGTGGATGTAAAGGTATATGTGTATATATATATATATGTATGTATATGTATATATGTATGTATAGGTATATATATATGTATGTGTGTATATGTATATATATATGTATGTGTATGTATGTATAAAACATGTATGTATGTATGAATGTATAACGGCCATATGTATGCGTGTATATGTATATGAAAAAGTGTGTATATGAATATAGATGAATATGTGTAATGGTTATGTGAATATATTTTAGGTTTTTGTATATATATATATGTATGTATGTTTGTGTATGTATGTATATATATATATATATATATATATATATATATATATATATATATATATATATATATATATGTATATATATGTGTGTATGTATATATATATGTGTGTATGTGTGTATGTATGTGCATGTACACATATGTCTGGGGGGTGTACATGCCTAAGTATATGTACCTACTTGTATAGGTTTTTTTTTTTTTTTTTGTGTGTATTAGTATGTGTTTTGAACATAGAAATATTTGGTCCTTGCGAAATGAGACAATCGTTATATTCATCTTCATATATTTTTTATTTGATTTTTAAATTTTAAAGTAAACACAATTTTTATTTTCCTTCGTCCCATCCTTTCCCCACCCTTTCCTTTTTTTTTTTTCCCTTCCTATCCGAATTGTCTGTTTGTATATGTCACCAATGAAATGTATCTTTATGTATTAGACATCCGTCGACTTTCTTTCTCTCCTCTTTTAAATCCACCCCACCCATATCTCCAAAAATTCTCTCTGTCACTCATCCTCATACTTACACTTTCTCTATAAATTCTGTTTTGATTTCGGAGTTGTTTTTTTTCTGTTTTCATTTTTTTGATTTGTAGGTCTGATGATTTGGATTGTATTTACGATTCCAATGGAATAAATTATGACCATGGGAATATTAGTGTTTAAGCCTTTTTTATTATATATATATATATATATATATATATATATATATATATATATATATATATATATATATA
The DNA here is from genome assembly GCA_903632075.3 of Acanthosepion pharaonis. Lineage (NCBI taxonomy): Eukaryota > Metazoa > Mollusca > Cephalopoda > Sepiida > Sepiidae > Acanthosepion > Acanthosepion pharaonis. Next base: position 469,040 of record CAHIKZ030000718.1, on the reverse strand, counting down.
TATATACAAACTTTTATTTATGTATATATTTATAAAGATAAAAGATAATAGGAAAACTGTATTATTAGCCCACCTGTTTCGTCCAATGTGGACTTTTTCTAGGCAAAAAGAAAATGAATTTATAAAAACAAACAACTATTAGCCAAAAACAAAATGTTCTTAGCAACTCGAAGCATCTATAAAAAAGTAATTATTTCTGGACAGGTAAACCCTAAACCCTTTCATATATATATATATATATATATATATATATATATATATATATATATATTTATATATATATATATATATATATATATATATATATATATATATATATATATATATATATATATATATATATATATATATATATATATATATGTATATGTATATATGTTCAACAATATATATATTATATCATAAAGAAGTAGTTTATACAAAGAATTAATTAGCAATGTTAATGTGATTAATGTCTAAATCAGTTCGCCAACAAGAATTAATGAGACATTAACTTATTGTCAGATGGGTTTGACGATCAAAGTACTTTCGACATTTTAAAATTGTCATCTTCGGGGTGCACTTTTTCCATATTTTTCCAGCTATATCATTATATATATAAAATATAAATAAAATAACTTATAAGTAAGCATAATGGTGTGTGTGTGTGTGTGTGTGTGTGTGTGTGTGTCAGGAACATAATTATTTAAAACAGAATAAACATTTTTCATCCTCAAAACCTCCCAAGACATGTGTTAAAATGTGTCTGGGATGGAAAAACAATTACCTCAAGGTTTTTTATTATAAAACCGTGCAGGATTTAATCACCTCAAGGTTTTTTAAAAACTTTGTCCATGAAACAATGGTATTTTTTAAAAACTTCTAGTACGGGTTCACAGAACTCAAGGTTTTTTACTATTTTCAATCAACCTCAATGTTTTTTTTTAAAAACTTTCTGCCAATGAGATAAAAACTTGTCCATGAAAAAATGCCACCTCAAGGTTTTTTTTGTTAAACTTGTTAAACAATAATAATTTTTTTAAAACTTGTCAAAAGAAAAAATGCCACCTCACCGGGAAACAATGATACCTTTTTTTTTTCTAAAACTTGTGCGAAACAATAATGCTACCTCAAAGGTTTTTAGTAAAACTTGTCCATGAAACAATGCAAGGTTTTTTTTTAGTAAAACTTGTCCAGGAAACAATCTCGACCTCAAGGTTTTTTTAGTAAACAAACAATGCTACCTCAAGGTTTTTTAGTAAAACTTATGTTCAATGCTACCTCAATTTTAGTAAAAAATGTGCTAATTCACCTCAAGGTTTTTTAGTAAAACTAGTCCAATGATCAAGGTTTTTAGTAAAACCTCAATGCGACCTTTTTTTTTAGTAAAACTTGTGCGGGAAACAATGATACCTCAGGTTTTTTTTATAAAACTTGTCCATGAAAAAATGCCACCTCAAGGTTTTTTTTTTTTTGTAAAACTTGTGCGGGAAACAATGATACCTCAGGTTTTTTTATAAAACTTGTCCATGAAAAAATGCCACCTCAAGGTTTTTTTTTTGTAAAACTACCTCAAGGATTTTAGTAAAACTTGGGGAAACAATGCGACCTGATGGGAAACCTCAAGGTTTTTTTAGTAAAACTTGTGCGGGAAACAATGCGACCTCAAGGTTTTTTAGTAAAACTTGTGCGGGAAACAATGCGACCTCAAGGTTTTTTTAGTAAAACTTGTGCGGGAAACAATGCTACCTCAAGGTTTTTTAGTAAAACTTGTGCGGGAAACAATGCGACCTCAAGGTTTTTTTAGTAAAACTTGTGCGGGAAACAATGCTACCTCAAGGTTTTTTAGTAAAAACATGGAAACAATGCTACCTCAAGGTTTTTTAGTAAAACTTGTGCGGGAAACAATGCTACCTCAAGGTTTTTAGTAAAACTTGTGCGGGAAACAATGCGACCTCAAGGTTTTTTAGTAAAACTTGTTCCCCAACAATGCTACCTCAAGGTTTTTAGTAAAACAATGCGACCTCAAGGTTTTTTTAGTAAAACTTGTGCGGGAAACAATGCTACCTCAAGGTTTTTTAGTAAAACTTGTGCGGGAAACAATGTTAACTCAAAGTTGCGTATGTTTGCCTATAAAAATGTGGTTATGTGTGCGTTTTTATTTTAATATGCGTGTGTGTCTATATGTATATGATTATGTTTGTGCCAATCTTCCCTCATGTACTTATGCGTGAGTTTTTTTTGTTTTTTGTTTTTGCTCGAGTGAACGATTTGTGTCTACGCACGTGTTTTGCGTGTTTTTACGCAGGCATGTGCATGTGTGTGTGATAACGAGAAGGAGAGAGAATGTGGAAGCGACGCAGTGTGTGTGTTGACACCAATGTCCAATTCATTTATTATTTCCTATTCACTAATTTCTGCTGAATACGATTTTTCCAAGATACACACTTCGTTGCTATAACTTGAAAAACAATTAAGAATGACGCACGATCAGTTGGTTTTTTGTTTATGAACACACTAAAAATAAATTTATATATATATATATATATATATATATATATATATATATAAATATAAACAATAAAATATATATATATATATATATATATATATATATATATATATATATATATATATATATATATATATATATATATATCGAGTTGGTATCCAAAACATACGAGAATTTATGGCGGTCAAATGCTTCCGTAAAATTATGAAATGTAGTTCTTTTTATTTCCCGATGGAATCATTTTACTTAATGTGTGAATTGACCAGCAATACACGGAACACCTTTCGTAATTTTACAGACGAAAAATCAATTATCTTGTTTAAATTCCTGGAAGTTTGAAGTGTTATTTTGAACATGTCAATCTATCTATCTATCTATCTATCTATCTATCTATCTATCTATCTATCTATCTCACACTCCCTCTCTCTCAATCTCTCTCTCTCTCTCTGGTTATATGTACATAATTACTAAATCGGTTTGTCACCGCTATAGAACTTCTGGTAGCTTAATGAATGTCAAACTCAATACTCAGTAAAATTATATATATATTGACGAACGCAATAACACCAATTATTTTTTTTGTTGCCATTGATTTTTCTAATATATATATATATATATATATATATATATATATATATATATATACTATGTGTAACAGCAAAATTGTCTAAATCGTGTAACAGCAAAGTTGTCCAATTTTTAGATTAAGCTGTGAACCGTTGTAACTTTCTGCATTTATCCGAAGTTCTTATAAAACTATTGGACTCTACTTTGCGCAGTAAGAATGTATAATTTCTCTCTAATCGAAAACAAAAATATTGTGATGAAATCGATCATAAAAGAAAATAACTTGTTCATCATTAATTAATCATAGCTAATGTTTTGTAAATCATGAAGGATTGAAACAAAGTTCATACACACACACACACACACACACACACACACATATATATATATATATATATATATATATATATATAAATTATAAATTCATGAATCATTCATACAAAAATCAAATATAGAGGTTAATGATTTAAATGGCGAGAATACATTGTCGCAAACAATATAAATAAGATACATCAACCCCGAACCTGTATATGAATATGATCCCCGTTTATAAATTCCAGTTGCATAAGGTCTTTTTAATTTTTTACAAGCTTTCGTCTGTTCCTACAGACATCATCAGGTATGGAAATAGATTTTGTTCTTGTTTTTACTTCTCAGTAATAAGAGGACAACGAAAATAGAGATGTAATCCGAAAAAATGCTATGAGAAATGTGTTATTGTTTTGGAACGTGTGATCGCAACGCTGAGTTTGAATTTAAATTTTAAGGTTCTGCGTTTTTGTACAAATATAGCAACCAGAGAATTCTTTTTTATGGCATGAACTATATTATTCAATAATTACAGTAATGTCACATTTATTATCCGAGAGTTGCACGTTGGATCAGTTATATATATATATATATATATATATATATATATTCTATTCCAAGATCTTTCTTCAACATATTAAAGATTATCTTCCCCCTCTCTAAGCTTCTAAAC
>CAHIKZ030000718.1:450000-460000 GCA_903632075.3 Acanthosepion pharaonis | reverse complement strand
TGCAAGGTATCAATCCTGCAAAAGTGCTTTGTTCCTCGCTGCTTGTAGCCTTCTGCTAGATTAAGATAATCTCAGTTTTTCCTTGGCATGGTATGACTTAATAATTAATCATTAAACTGGTAACTATCGAACATCTTTAAATTTGCATTTTTTTCAAGTATTTTTCGAACAGAATAAAGAATAATAGGTCTAAACTCAATTTAAACGAATTCAGTGCACAAGGAATTATTAGGAATCATGTCTCGTGTACCATTCAAAAGGAGATTTTTTTTTATTCTGAAATTACAAAATAAAAATTTGATTTCTTTCCTTGAAACATTTATTGCGAAATATTCGTCCGAACATTTTTGACAACTTCAATTAAAGACCTGAGAATCTTGTCTTCTGAATATCTAGATAAGTGCTGGTGTCCAAGAGACGGCTGGCGGGCCACCTGCGTGCATCAAATCATGTAGTCTTGGTTCGTGATAAGGCCGATTCAATATGACATTCTCAACTGCCAGAGAAAGTCATGTCTTTTATTAAAATTACTTTCGCACCCTTCATGGTTTCCTGTTAATGTCTAAATCTTGTCGATCTAAACTTTTCCATTCATAAGAAATAAATGAAAAAGATGAATATGTCTCACAAGCATATACAACACCTGGTGAGGACAAAACTATCTGCCAAGTATAAATAAAACTTAAAGATAATGTTGCGTTAATTCCAGCCCAAACATGTAGTATTAATGAAAACTAAATATTTTAATGTATTTTCCATACTACATAGTTTACAGGATGGGGGTATAATTAGATTTACAATATTAATAAAATATGAAAAGTATAACAGATTTCAATTATTTATGCATCAAGAGATGAAAAATATACCAAAAAAAAATCACAGTCATTAATCAAAGAGGAGATACAGTAGAGTAATGGATAGCGGCTTGGATTGAGGAATCGGAGAGCCGAGTTCGAATTCCAGTCGAATCCATTACATTCACTTACGTGCTAAAACCTTTCTGAAAGGTATGAATCCACTTCTTCCCTCCCCAGTTATTGGTAAATAGCAGGACAGACTACGTTTTTGAGGATAGCCTAGGATCCCGGACAGTATCAAGATCTGTGACCGCTTCGGAATATTAAGTGTTGAAAGCTTGAGTGTGATATGAGTGTAGTGTAATAGATAATGGTTCTGGACTATTAATCTGAGAGCAGACCTTCAAATACCCTTGGCAAAGATATGAAATCACATATTCTCCCTAAAGATGGACAACTCTGAATTCAAAATCTGATCCTCCAGGTTGGTGGTTGTGAAGTACGTTAACAACCTATTCACTTAAAAATTGGCTTTTTTACAGAAACCGCAACGATGTCTTATCATAATATAATATATGTCTTTTTGTCCCTTTATGCTCTTTGCGGGTATAGAGCCAATATATATATATATATATATATATATATATATATATATATATATATATATATATATATATATATATATATATAGGGTGGGCAGGGGCAACTTGTTTATTTAAATTTGGCGCCCTAAAGCGATGGTTGCTCAAGGATGGTAGGGATGGACTTATTTTAGAGGGTGGGGCTTAAAGTTTGGTTCTTAATGTGCGTTATTTATTTTTATGTTTATTTTCAGGAACTCCGTTGAGCATCATGGAGTGGATGAAGTTGGAACGCGCTTTCGCTGTTGGGGCATTTTTTTCAAGCGGTCGTTCAATCGTCGCAACGCAACGTGCATTCCGTAGACATTTCAATATTGCCCCCACCCTCACCCCCCGTGGTCGTGTTCCTGGCCGGCAGTCGATTGTTTTTTATGGGTAAACAACTTCAGGGAAACGGGTGATATAAAGAAAAGAAACCTGGCCTCCACGAACAGCAAGGTCACCCCCAAAACATTGACTCAGTGTATAGAGAAGAATGGACGCCATCTTGCTGATATCATCTTTAAAACTGCTAAAAATAAAATTTAAATGTTGAACTAGTTGCAGTTCAAAGAATTACATGTGTACCTGCATTACTTGTGTTTTAATTTATATTCCAAATAAGCAAGTTGCTCTCCCCCACTCTGTATAATCAATGCAGAAAGTGAAGTCCACGTGCTGCAAAGGATTGGGTAACACAAATAAAGAAGGTGAGATCTGGTATAAAATTGATTGGCGCAGAGAACAGATCCCGTTACGACGGGTTTTACTACGAATGTTTTCATTGGATTAACGTTCTGGAGAAAATTAGGTGCTCCGCCCTTGCGTATAACGTTCCATATGTTGAGAAAAGTACAAAATATTGAATGAAATTTAATGAATCTTATGAATTTTACTAAGATTGTGTATGTTTTTTTGGAAAAGAGATGGCCACTGCTAAATGACCTCCTTGCTTCCAGAGCACTTTACGAAACGTAGTTTAGATATGACACAAGGCCGAGATTGAGGAGCATGGAGTAAAAAATGGACTCACCACTCAGAAGCAATTCTCTATCGCGACAAGATTGGAAACAATTATACCACGTCGAGGTGCCTTTTATTTACTATGCATAATATAGATGTGGCAGGCTTACGCCCATATCACGTTGAAGCACCAGTACCCATACGATCACTGAAGTTAAGCAACGTAGAGTCTGGTCTGTATTTAGATCGGTGACCGCTTGAAAATGCCAGGTGCAGTAAGCTTGAATGTGCGGGTGGTTGAAAGGTTTGACGGTTACATCACGTTAAAAGACCAGTTGCTGTACGATTACCGAAGTTAAACAACGTCGAGCCTGGGCAGTACCAAGATGGGTGACGGCTTTGGAATACTAAGTGTTGTAATCTTGGATGTGAGTGTGGTGTAATAGATAATGGGTCCGAACTGTTAATCTAAGAGCCGAGTTCCAAATACCCTTGATTAAGCTATGAATTCACATCTCTCTAGAGCTAGAGATAAGACTTGTATCAATAAACCATTATTAACTTCCCCTAAAATTATTCGGATGTAACACAAGACCGAAAATAGGGAATATCCAGTAAGGATCGAACTCAACACTTAATCATAATAAAATCAAGTGAGATAAGCTTGTTAGCCATTACATCTTCTTATTCTAGATTTGGCATAATGTACCCAGCACATTGATTTAAGAGATTTCATGGGACTAATAAATCAAAATTCCATTATCAGCTCATAATGCTTTAACACATAAACCTGAAATCTAACATTTCTCTCTCTCTCCCTATCTCCCTCCTCTCTCTCTCTCTCTCTCTCTCTCTCTATATATATATATATATATATATATATATATATATATATATATATGGTATAAAATGACAATTGGAAAAAAAAAGAAGTCTTAGATTTTGCCGACGAGTTTCGTCTTCCGAGTTTTTCAAGGCAAAAATGAAATCGAAATGTTTTTGTTGTTATAGTTACATTAAAAAATCCAAATCTAAAAAGATAGACGCTTGTGTCTAAGCCATTTTTTTAAAATAGTAGAGAGAGAAACTAGATCAGGAGATCACAACAGGAAGAGGGATCATCATTTCAACTTAGAGCTAAAGAGATCAATTAGAAAAGATCCAACTCAACCCATAAGACGTTTCGCACGCGCGAGATGAGTTTCAGCTATGAAAGTCCAAAGAACAGTGAAAAAAAGACTTGAAAATAAAATCGCACATGAAACCTGTGAGGTAAGACAGAAGTTTAGAAAGTTAAAGCGGGTGAAGATCATCTTGAATAAATTGGGAAATGATCTTGGAATGCATAGATATTTGAACTTTCTTTCAATCCTCATGAGCTTCCGATCATTAGCTATGATTAATTAATGATGAACATACCATTTTCTTTCCTATATATATATATATATATATATATATATATATATATATATATTTCAGCACCTGGACACTAACCGGATATTTCTAGAATCCAATGCCTGTTAGAGTTGGACTTTGATACCATAAAACGGTTCATCCACCGCTAGACAGTTCTTGTTTTTAATCTTGGTACATGTTTAAACACTCTCCTCACCAGATAAGAACCTGCTCAGTGAAGAGGGTCAGGACACATCCTTGACCCCACACATTTGTTGTAAATCTTATTATAATGGACTAACTGCATAGTTTCATGACAAGAAATCAGCCTTCAACTTTGCTCTTCCGGTGGTCAGGAGAGAGCAGCAAAGACATGAAAATGACTGTTGTTTTTGTCTAACAAAAACAACTGATTTTAATGCTTCTTTCCCCCAAAATCAAAATAGGAAAATTGCCTTCAGAGGAAAATACATGCTTCTGAAGGCCATGTCCCAATTTATTCAGAAGCTGGTAGAAATTAGCACCAATGGATCACACAGGAAGACTTGAATGACCTTGACCGCGATTTCTACCAATCCAAGCAGGAGTCTGGGCTACTGGCATCCTCGCTTAAGCAGTAAAACCTGGTTACAACAAATGTAAGAAACACCAGTTTCTGAACACAAAACAAGGACTTCACCCCATTCTTCACCATGGAAAACAGGTTTTGCTACTTCAGAGCTTAAATTGAGATCATGATAAAAATTTAAGACAGTCTGCCATGGCATCCTTGCTAATACACAGAACGAAGGTCATTCAAAATACATTTTCTACACTCGCGCATTTAACTTCTTCTCTCTAAACCTCAGACCAGTGAAAGATGAGCCTGGAGAAAGGTTCCACCAAGATATTAATAAGATGCAAGAAAACTATCAAGGCAAGTGGAAGCCAAACATGATGGGGGATATACCAGATGAAAAGAACACGAGATCGTCGAAAACTCCTTACTCCTGGCTGCTTTCTGCACTATGACGTGTACGTATGGCATTAATGAAGTAATTTAGTTCCCTCAATGTTTTGTATCTATGCTGTTTTATGCCTTTGCAATAAGTAATATGTATTAGGTTGGTGCAAAAATAATGACGTAACAATGTCGTTTTTTAACGTATTTTTTAACGTCAAAAACACATTATTACGTCATTATTTTTGCCCCAACCTAATAATGTGTTCAAGTCTTACTAATTAACCTATACTTGGGGAGAGAATAAGTAAATCCATAGATTTTTCAAGTGTATTTGCACCTTAGTGAATTTAACGAACCCGACAAAAATTGGAACTCAGCTCTCCGGTTTTCATTTCCGAGTCGTTATCACACCACCGTACATCCATGATTACAGCAGCTGGTATTCTCAAGTGATCACCCAACTAGGTACTGACCAGTCTCGATGTTGCGTAACATTGTTGATAATACGAGGACCTGTGTTCCAACGTGATATGGCCGGAAGCGTAAGGCCTCCGACTTCGATAGGAAATATATTAGTCGGTCAGTAATTTCTTACATATTGTTCTTCTAGCATCTTCGTACGCTCAGTCGACATTTCCTTCAAAGGAAGCATTAATTCATTGATATATTACATTATAAAAGACGATAAATAACATGCGGATCGGTTTCTAAGTTACATTCCTTTCATATTAATTAATAAAGATAGTCGCAGTGGTTATTTTAAAATATGTGATATTTGAAGTTTTATTCTTTCGAAGACATTAAATATACATATGCGAAAAGAGAATAATCAATCTTTATTTTATACAATGTGTTTTTCAATGCATCATAATGAATAAATAATTTAATTTATAGAATTATGATAACGTCAGCGGTCGAGAAGAAAAATAATCTCTTTTTGTTCATAAATTATTATTCGTTTCTCTGAGACTCAAAGGAGAGATGTGTCTTAATCGATCGCTTGAAAATAAAGACAGGAAAAATGTTAACGCTTTTCACAATGGATTTCATTGTTAAGCGGTTATGAGAGATGCTATATTTGGAAAAATGCGCACAAAATTTCGTGTCTGTCTGCATCTCGAGTAGTACGAGAAATCACGAGAAACTGTGTGTGTTATTGTATAGTTGTAGTCTTGTAAATGCAAGAACACTTTTTTAATTGCTGTGTGGGAAGGAGGAAAACACTGAAGGATTTATATACAAAAATAATTTATAGTAATATATATATTTGCATTCTTACTTGTGGTTGAAACACCCAAGTGTGTTTGCATATAATTTTGATGTTTTTACGTTACGAGAAAAATTGGCAAGATTCAAAAGATTATACAACCATGGCCATTAAACAGACACTTCGACGTGGTTTAATGCTCAGCAAGCTCGCTTCTCTATATTAAGTGAGAGGTGAGTTCGATTCTCACTGGGTGCTCCATACTTTCAGCCCTGGCCTCATCTAAGCTACACTTACTAAATTGCAATGATCACTAAAAAAAATAGCGCGCATATCTTGAGGTGAATGTCACGTGCAGTGGAACCTCGGTTCACGAAGTTAATTCGTCCTTGAAGCCCGTTCGTAACCCGAAATGTTCGTAAACCGAAACTATTTTTTCAATAAGAATCGATGTAAAATAGATTAATCCGTTCCTGGTCCCAAGATGATTGCTTATTTAAACTTTAACAACAGTACTTTGTGCACAAGTTTATACACAAAGCTAAAGAAAATCATTAAGTCTAAGAAAAAAATGAATAAACCCAATACTAAAGAGATAATATATAGACGAAAGAAACTTCAATTTTACCGTACCTGTAAGTAGGAGATTCGATGGTGTAAGTGGAAGGGGAAGGAAAGAGATGTTATTGTATGGAAAAGGGAAAGGAAAGATAGGGTCGTCTCTTTATTTATAAGAATAGTATAGATCGTTGATTTTGCCATATGAAACTGAGTAAGAAGAGGCAATATCATCATCATCATAGAGACGATATCATTAACAATTGTTTTTCTCTTAACTTTACTTTTTCCTTTATTAGTATCACTGTTACCTTTCTTTGGAGCTATGACTAAGAACTAATGACGAGACAAAAAATACAGTAAAATTGGAAAAGAAAAAGCACAGCACAACACATGAATGTATACAACACCAAGGTCTACTAAGAAATGATTCCTTTCGGCTTAACTCGGTTCGGTTCGGATCGACAATATTGTTCGAGAACCGAAATTTTGTTTGCTAACCGAGGCATTTTCATCTCAAATATTCTGTTCGAAAACCGATTTGTTTGACATGTAAGACGTTTGAGAACTGAGGTTGCACTGTAATACAGCAGTCATATGGCTAAAAAAATATAAACAAAATAGTTTATGTAAACGTCGTGTCTAACGATTCCACTTTTGCTACCTTGTGGCGCACTATACACCAGTGATCTGTATTCAGATTAGTCTTCATATTTCGACAGGATTCCTCATTAATCAACTCCGTCAAATACGTTTGAGTTGAAGTAATAATGGCAATATCATCGTCAAAAATATTTAACAATTTCAAAAGGTCTGCTTTTTGAAAAAATATTATTATTAAAAGTAATTGTATTATAGCACTAAATCCATTCCTTTCAAAACATACAGTATTTTAAAGGGTATCATATCTGCTTTAATTTGATATGTCTAATGTCTAAGTAGATACTTCTAATTTGAAATAGTATTTCAAAAGTCCGTATATTCATAAATGCCGCTCTCCTTGAGCCTCTCTCTCTCTCTCTCTCTCTCTCTCTCTATATATATATATATATATATATATATATATATATATATATATATATATATATATTCATATATTCATGAAAAAAATTCAAATGCAAAAATGAAATTTAAATGTCCGAGAAATCCATCGTCCATCGTAAACAATTCAAATAATTTAAAAGCCTCGTCGCAAAACAATCCGTTATGAATGAAAAGATTCTTGTTTCTATAAATTTCTGCCCGTATTAGTTCTTATTTTTACTACAAACTTTCGTCTGTTCCTACAGACATCTTCAGGTATGGAATAGATGTTGTTCTTGTTTTTCTCTTAGTGATAAAGACAACGAAAAAAAATATATATATATATATATATATATATATATATATATATATATATATATATATATATATATATATATATATATATATATATATATATATATATATAATAATTAGGGGCACCTCGACGGGGTGCAATGGTTAAAAGTCTCTCTAGATCATTTACGACTGAGTAGTGAGTTCGATACTCACTGGATACCCACTTTTCGGCCTTGTGGCACATCTAAGCCGGGTTGAAAATCACTATATATGGGATAAATTTCGGATATAGTATACTTTTTAAACGACAATATCGATAAAGAGAAAAGGAAAATTTATCTTAACCAACGCGTTTCGTTCTCTGAGGGACTTTAGAAAAGTGCGTGTGTGTGTGTGAGAGAGAGAGAGAGAGAAAGAGATTGAGATATAGAGATAAATGTGAAATATCTGACAAAATATGTAAAAGTGGAATATAATACATTTTCTGTATTGAACTGGTTTTGTACATTTTACACGGATAAACGCTCGTATAAAGGCTGCGTCAGTTGTTTAAGGACACGTCTTTCAAGATCTTTGTTTTCTAATTAATTTTTATTACGTCCTCTTTTCATGGATATAAAGTCAGACCTCAAGTTTAATCAGAAATAAAAAAATTGCACGCTGTAATCGCAGCTTTCAAAGCCCAACATAGGGATACAAAGATTACACGTTTCCTGAAAGATTCCCAATCTTTCATTATTTTATGTTCGAAAGGAGATGGAAGCAGGTTACAGGAATCTAACAGCAGCAGCTAAATGCAAAAAGTATAATAAAGGTCCTAGTACCATTGGAACATCTAACTTTGTCAGGAAAGTGCGTAAAATAATCGATAAGAACACCGGAAAGTCAATCAGAGTCACTGAAACGGTCATGAAGATGCCGAAGTGCACGGACAGAGGAATTGTGAATAAGGGTATCCGTTACAAATCGTGCTTGTTGCAGAGCGGTCAGATCAAGTTGTAAGAGATAGAGAGAAAAAGGTTTGATCCGTGCAAAACGCTTACTAAACAAAGTAAAACATCAAAGTCTTGATCGCTTTGGTTTTTTCCTCGATGAGAAACCCTTTGATCAAGACCAAAGGTAAACCCAAGAAACGACAGATGGTAATGCAGACAGCCGACCTGACGTTACAAGGGTCATGCATGCTAACAGCCCATCAAATATGATGGCTCTGGGACTTGTTAGCAACAAGGAAGATATTATGCGTCTTAAGTTCTTTTTTCGGGGTTTAAGCAGCAATGCTGCTATGAGCAGATGTTGGAGAGAGTTTTGAATCCCTTGATAGGTAGCGTACGCAAGGAAAGACTCTCCATCATCGCATAAGGCTTAGACAACCCAAGCGTAGTTGCATGGCAATCTCCATGATGTTGTTCTCCCACATACATGACCTCTTAGCTCACCTGATCTGATGCCACTGGAATACGACACATCGACCTCTCGTCGAGAGACAGGTCAGACAAGGCCAACGTAAACAAGGCCAACGTAACAAAGACTATGATCAAAATAAATAAAAATCATCTGATTCGTAGCAGCCACCAATTTTAACAATCGATTCTTTGAAAAGGCGGGATAAAAGGATTTTCTAGATTATTTGCACGAATTTGTCTTCTATTTATGATCTATACGTTTTCATTTAAATGATTCGGACTGTATATATAAATTTAGACGTTATTTTTATAGATACAAATATTTAAGTAAATACTGTGTTTATAATAAACAATATTAACCGGCCTGATTGTCCGAGGCATCTCATAGAAAATATGTGTCCTCCGACAGGAATCGAAACTGTATCCCACACCGAAACGCCATATAGCCTGACGTGCTATACTATTTAGCTACAAAGGAAGCACCTGGCTAGCACTGTCAAATTACTGCTTTTGAACTGCTAAAAAACTTCTTCTATAACTAAATGGTATAGCACGTCAGGCTATATGACGTTTAATGATACAGGTTCGATTCCCCGAGACTCCTATTTTCTTTGGGATTTTACGGTAAATGTAATTAATCTTTCTTTTCTTTTTATGTGCCGTGTCTTTTCGTAACGTAGGCGATCATGGCTCTCCACTTCACCCTTTCAATAAGTTTCGGCCTTCTGCCACCTCCCCAGACCTACTTCCGTCATCCACTTGCTTAAGCCCGCCAGGTGCGTCATGGTTTG
>CAHIKZ030000718.1:402500-445000 GCA_903632075.3 Acanthosepion pharaonis | reverse complement strand
CCTCATCTTCATTGCTATATTCACAGCGTTTCGGACGTTATACGCTCCGGTCTTCTTCAAGATATGTCTATATCTCTGAGATGAGGCATTATGATTACTTATATTATTTACATTATCGGACTGTTATCCTCATCTTCACTGCCATATTCACAGCGTTTCAGTCGTTGTACGCTCTGGTCTTCTTCAGGATATGTCTATATGAGATGAGGTATTATGATTACTTACATTATTTACATTATCGGATTGTTATTCTCATCTTCATTGCCATATTCACAACGTTTCGGACGTTGTACGCTCCGACGTTCTTCAGGTTCTGTCTATATCTCTAAGATGAGGTATTATGATTACTTACATTATTTACATTTTTCGGACTGTTATCCTCATCTTCATAGCTATATTCACAACGTTTCGGTCATTTTTTTTGGTTCACTACTGCTGTAGCCTGATATTGAACACGCAACTCTTTGGGTCTAACCAACGTCTTTATCTACTGGGCCATGTATAAAGACGTTGATCAGATCCACTGATTAGACACAAAAAGTTGCGAGTTCAATACGAGGCCACAGCAGTGGTGAACCGAATTTGGATAGTTGAGTTAAAGGGAAATAACTGAGACACCTGAAAGAGGCATGGCACATGGAAATAGAACAGTCTACCCTGGTGGACGAAATAAAGGGTTCGGTTCGAAATTCCAAGCACATGAAGAACCTTTTTTGTAACTTTATTTTAACACTTGGACTTGTTTCGTAATTATCTTGGTAACTCTTAAATAAAAGGGATTTGATGTGTAATCAGGAAATATGGCACAAAAGAGTTGAACCATTCTGACAATAAAAGACATGGAATACATTTCGAAATAAATAAAAGACTGTGATATACTTACGCAAATGGTAACAACTCGAAGCGGCTTTGTCCCAAAAATGTCCCCTCTGTATCGTGGCACACTGCTGAAGCTCTTGTTGATGACAATCCTTTTGTCGCGTGTTGTTGGCCCGCTACGCCAGGTACTGCGCTACGACAAAAGCGACATTTTAAAATCCACATTGACAAATTGACAGTAAATTAGAGAATGACAAATTAATACAAAAAACGCTCACAGAGTTATACATTTATATATATATATATATATATATATATATATATATATATATATATATATATATATATATATATATATATATATATATATGCACGCGTGTGAGTATCTATAAGTAAGAGTGAACCTGTGAATTAGAATTTTTTTTTTTGAAAACTGCTTTCAACCGTATAGATTAACCCAAGGCGCAGAGTGGCGGCCCCTCAGTACTATGGGTTTTACTGTTGAAATGTTTATGGCAGGATTTTTATAATTGAGTTTACTAGCCATACAAATAGCTGGTTTTGAATTTAAAGTTTTAATTTTCCTAGGAAGG
This sequence comes from Acanthosepion pharaonis, assembly GCA_903632075.3. Taxonomy (NCBI): domain Eukaryota; kingdom Metazoa; phylum Mollusca; class Cephalopoda; order Sepiida; family Sepiidae; genus Acanthosepion; species Acanthosepion pharaonis. The sequence goes on along the minus strand of CAHIKZ030000718.1, from coordinate 443,588 downwards.
TTGAGATGTTTATAGCACGATTTTTATAATTGAGTTTACTAGCCATACAAATCGCTGGTTTTGAATTTAAAGTTTTAATTTTCCTAGGCACGTTGAGATCGAACATATTACCCGACTATTGACACATACATAAAGAGATAGAAAAGAGAATATGTGCGAAAATTGGGAATAAGCGAATGTGTCAGAAGCATATACCGAATATCTAGAGAATAAGTAAATGAGTCAAAGGTTAGAGATAATTTCTATGGAATAAACGAATATGCCTATGGTATATAGCTAATATCTAGTGAGTAAACAAATATGTTAATGGATTATAGCGAATGTCTATGGAATAAGAATGCGTCAAAAATTTATAGCTAATGACTAGGGAATAAACGAATGTGTTAAAAGGTTATAGAAGATAAAAGTGTTATATGTTTGTAGCGAATGTTTAGGGAATAAACGAATGTATCAAATGTTTATAGCTAATGTCTACAGAATAAACAAATGTGTGCAAATGTTTATTACGAATTTCTTGGGAATAAACGAATGTGTCAAATTTTCATAGCGAATATCTATGACAGTGTCTCTCAACCGGTGCAGAAGGTGCATTAATACGCCCAGAAAGTTAGTCATATTTAAATGGTTTATCGCGAATGTCTAGGGAATGAACGAACCTGTTAAATGTTTATAGAGAATATCTAAGGAATAAACGAATGTGTAAATGATTTATCGCGAATGACTAGGGAATGAACGAACGTGTTTAATGTTTATAGAGAATATCTAAGGAATAAACGAATGTGTAAATGATTTATCGCGAATGACTAGGGAATGAACGAACATGTTTAATGTTTATAGAGAATATCTAAGGAATAAACGAATGTGTAAATGATTTATCGCGAATGACTAGGGAATGAACGAACGTGTTTAATGTTTATAGCGAATATCTAAGGAATAAACGAATGCGTCAATGGTTTATAGCGGCTAATTCTAGTGGATAAACGAATGCAGCCAGTGTTTATAGTGAATGTCTCGGGAATAATCGAATGGGTCAATGATTTATAGAGAATATCTATGGAATAAATGAATGAGTCAAAGATCTACAGCGAATATCTAGGGAATAAACTGTCAAAATAGAATTTGTCAGAAATCGTTTACGTTAGACTTGAATTCAGTCGTAAATATAAAAAATTCTTGACAAGTTAAGTGAGGTAACTGGCCCACTATTCCATCATAATAATGCTCGACAGAACATTTCTTTGATGATCAGATAAAAGTTCTCACAGCTTACTTGAAAACTTGTTACTTGTCTATCACTTACATCAGATATTACGCTTGAGGATTACCAATTATTTTGCAATTTCCTTAATATAAAAAAAAAGTCAGTTCTTCAGAAGTCGGCAAATATTACCGAGAGCAGTTCTCGCTTAAAAAGACAAAAACCTCTCGTCGAATTGAACCGTGAAGTTACTAGTAATATGGCGCCAGGGAGCGAAATATCACGGTAAATATGTCGCTATAATTTTTTTTAAAAAAAGGCAATTTTACTGAAAGTAGTTATTATATATAAAATTATATATTCATACACAGCAGCAATTTTCTGTTTTTCCTATCACAAATTAGATTTTCCATTTTTTTTTGTTTGATTTTAATTTGATAAACTGAAATATTTTTGCAGAATCTAAATGTAATCTGTGTTATGAGTAATAAAGAGTAGTCGCCCCTTGTTTTTTTATTCTCCTTTTTGAGAGAGCTATTACTGTTTACTCGGACTATAAATGGACACTCTACGCAAACCTTGTATTTTCAGTTGAATAAAGCTCTCTTAAAGCCTACACTTGCGTATTTTTATCATTACAATCTGCTTTTTCTATTAATGTTGCTGATTCACTTAAAAATATGCAAAATACGTAAATAAAATAAATCATAGAGGACAAATATTTTTATATTACCCTATTAACTGCCTTTTTTTTTTTAATGCGCATTTTTGGCCCAGACAGGTGTCTTAGTAGTTTATTTATTCCTTAAGTTAATTTTCAGTAATTACCATTGTCATTTTTATAGAAACTAGAACATCAAATATGTATGTGTATAAAACATCAAAAAATAATATTGATTAGAAATAATAAAAAAATATTTTTCAAAATAGCCATTATTTTTCTACTCGTGAAATATAAAATTACGACAGAAAGTGTCTTCTTACGGATAATAATAAAAACTTTAAAGGCTAAGTTTTGTAAAATATACCTCTGCAAATGCAATTTTTTAATGGGTATTTTTGGCCCAGACAGATGTCTTATGAGTTTATTTTTTCCTTATGTTTAATTTCAGTAGTTACCATTGTCATTTTTATAGAGACTAAAACATCAAGTAGATATGTGTATAAAACATCAGGAAATAATGTTGTAAAATATACCTCTGCAAATGCAATGTATGTAAGCAATTCAATGCAAATACAAGGAATAACATCTAGTGATTTTAATGTTAACAGATCCCCAAATGGGACTCATGGTAGGTAACGGGTTAAATATTTTACTAACGCTGAGGAAATAAATGACATCAAATGAAATTCGTGATGATTGATCAGATGAAATAAACTGCATTATATATATATATATATATATATATATATATATATATATATATATATATATATATATATTATAAATTTATTGATTTAAAATATGTTTTTTTCGCTACACAGTTCTAACCATGTTTCAAAAATGGAAGCTAAAAGCTCCGAATTTAATTTTGTAATTAAATTAAAGACATGAGTTTCATTCTCAATCGAATTTTGGCGAAATTTACATTGAGCACTATTTTGTTAAAAATATCTATAAGAACACAGGATTATATATCTTACTGTTTCTTTCTTTATATATATATATATATATATATATATATATATATATATATATATATATATATTCAATGTAAATACATGGAATAACATGTAGTGATTTTAATTTTAACAGATCCCCAAATGGGGCTCATGGCAGGTAATGGGTTAAGCTTCATCAATGAAGCCTCAAACATCTCGAAATTACACTGTAACTATACGTAATAAACGAGCCATTTTCATTATCCCCAAAACAATTAAATGCTGATAAACTCAAATATAAACAATTAACATTGACCTCGACGAAAGCCAAAATTATTCCGTCCTTAATTTTGTGTTGTGCATTCATTCTGTTGCGAAGATCTAAGATCAGGAATGTCCCAATTATATTTTCCAATCAATATTTTTTTAAAAAACAAAAATGAAACCACACCTGAACACACATTTTAGATAGATAAAACCATTGGTAAGGAATGGCGTTGTGCTTGTGCGAACATTTTTTTTTGTATTTCCCTAATGTATGGCCTATCAGGGACCAATTCAATGAGTCTATTAGAATCTTTGCCAATCAAACTTAGAAACCCAACCACCACTGGAATTATTGATGCTTTCATGTTCTATTATTTGTTATAGTATAATTAGTAATAACTATTCTGTTATAATTGTGTATGTTCCGCTATTCGTTAATTCACACGACCATTGTGTCCTGCCAGTACCTCATAAATAATAAACTATTCCGTTTTGATCGCAGAGAAAGACGAGGGAAAAACACATTGTTGCAGCGTAAAAATGATAGAAAGAAAGAATGAAAGAAAGACTTAGAGAGAGTGAGAGAATCAGATTAAACTGATAGCAACAGATACTACACATTTATCTCATACTTACCTGGTGTAGGGATCCGTCCCAGTGCTGGTGGTAACATGGCTACGACTATCTTGGACCGGCTCTTACCAACTTGGACCAGCTATGAGAAGCCAAGACCAGCTATGACTAGTTTAGACCTGCTCTGACCAGCTTGGACAACCTTGGACCAGCAGCCCAATTGAAAACACTCGGGTCCCCACGTTAAAAACTGACCTTGTGTCACAACCTGACTCAGTGGGGTGGGGTCAAGTAAATCTCTACTATACATTGATCTTAGCCAAAAGTCCCACAATTTTCTTGTCGCTCCAAGCTGGTAGGATGTGACACAAGGCTTAGTGCGGGGAGCTTGAGAGCGTACACCTCGAGCCAGATCGTTTGCGCTGACATTAGTATAGCTCTCCTCTTTAGCGTAATGAGGTAGGTACTGGAGACTGGGCACCTCTCAATAATATATTCAGTTGTGCTCTGGCCGCAGACAGGGACACAAATGAGAGGGCAAACGCTAAAACTTGATCCCAGCCAAGAAAACCGAGAGCGCCATTTTTAACACGCACAATATCACACGACAGAAAGAGCGGTATGTAATCGCCCAAAATTGACTAACCATGTATAAGATAACATCATCCGCTGTATTATTTTGACATTATTATTAAGAGAAATGTTTGTAAGACGTGAATTTTGATCGCATGGAAAGAGGGGAAAAGACACTACTGAACTTCAATGAGAAAAAGAAAGAAAGAAAGAAATAAGCAAACAAACAAAATAGGGAATGTAAAAGATTACCCCTTGGAGCTCTGCATTTCTGAACAATTTCAACCCTTCTGCCTGAGCTCTTGATTCAACATTCGAAAATAATTAGTATGTAATGTTTCGCACGGCAGGCACGATGGAATAATAGATAACGGCTTGGGTTGAGGAATCGGAGAGCGGAGATCGAATTCCAGTCGAATCCTTTACATTCACTTACGTGGTAATGCCCTTGGGAAAATTATGAATCTTCTTCTTCTCCCCCCAGTTATGGGTAAAGAGTAGAACAGACCGGGTTCTATAGCCTTGGATTGCAACTGGTCTACAGCCGAAATAAAAATTGCAATCTACTGCGGGAAAAATCTGCCGCGTCAGTCATGTATCGAAAGATACATGACTGACGCGGCAGATTTTCGCCTAAGTGTGTATTACGCATGGCACATAATTGACTGCCTGAATGTTTCACGGTAGCATTTAGCATTTTTCTCTACCACATTTCAACCAGGAGTTGGCATCACGCCATTTTTCTCTACCACCGGTAAAGCGGTGGCCAGGAATCAAAGGTTTCAGGTTCCTTTCTTTAATAGTAAAATTATCCAATAAATGGGCGTATGTTTTCTAATTAGATGACATCACATTTTTAGGACTGAATAGATTAAATCAGTCTTTTTTTCTTCTTCTTCATTCTATTTGTGTCTATCATCATTTACTCGATTGATTTCCGACATATGGAACTTCAATCAATTCTCCTGAAGCAAGGCGCTAATGCCACTTAGGTGCAAGGCGCTACGGGGAGAGAAAGACAATGAAAAGTCTTTAGAAGGGACAGGAACCCTCTACTCCTGTTCTGAAGACCAAACCTATCTACCCCTATAAACTCTTTGAGTCATGCGTTCCTGAACAATTTTAACCCTTCTGCCTGAGCTTCTGAGTCAAAATTTGCAAATAATTGCCATGTAATGTTTCACGGTAAATATAAAAATAGTTATTTGTTTACCCACCGTTCAACCGGTGGCTGGGCATTGTCATTTTTCTCTACCACTGTTCAAGCGGTGGGTGGAGATTACGCCATTTTTCTCTACCACCGGTAAAGCGCTAGTCATAGCTCAAAGTGTTAACGTCTATTTCAGTGAAAAGGATATTTCATTGTTGCAGAACTCGCCATTATTCAAATATTAACTGAAGAATTAAGATTCATCAGAATTATTAAATTCGGAACACCGTGAAATGTTCACGGGTTAAAATTAGTTATGATTATTGATATTATATTTGGGTCGACTTACAGATTCAAATATGACAACAACAACAATAATATTCACAATGATAATAATAATAATAATAATAATAATAATAATAATAATTTTTAGAAGTCAAAGAACATTGTTTTTTTTTTATTATTACTGTCATGTGAAATCAACCAACCTAACTGAATACCACCCAACTGTAATTATTTTTACACGCTGATATTATTATGAAGATAGTTCAATAAAAGAAGTTGGCATGATATTTATATCTATATCTATCTATCTATCTATCTATCTATCTATATATATATATATATATATATATATATATATATATATAATTTATTACACTGGAATCGTAATTACGATCCAATTCATGAATTTGTAGGTCTGATGAATTGGTTCGTAATTACGATTCCAATGTAATAAATTATAATCATGGAATATTAGTGTTTAAGCCTTTTTATTATATTCTTACTCTGTCCTGGACATTGAGTTCTTCCTGGATTCTATCCTCTTGGAAATTTTTATATGTATATGTAAGTGTATGTATGTATGTATGTATGTATATATATTTATACAGTTTATGTATATATATATATATATATATAAACTATATAAATAAATATATATATATATATGCGTGTATATGTGTGTGTATTAACTACTAATATTATCTATCTATCTATCATTGTATCTATCTATCAATCTCTCTCTCTCTCTCTCTATATATATATATATATATATATATATATATATATATATATATATATATATATATGCCTAAAAATTGGTATCGAATTATAATTTTATTGATCATGCCCAGCAGGACGAATTCAAAGGGGAAAAGATATGAACAAATGATTTTTGTCTGCATTTCGGTCTTATAATTCCTATAATGACCCACCAGGTAGTCGTCTCGAATGTTATTCGATCTATAATAATAAAAAAAAAGTTAAAATCTTCGAAAAAACTTGTTTTTTGCTTTCCAATAATCTGCTTAGTCAAACCAAAATGTATTACAGATACGTGCAAGCATCGTTATCACAAAGTTGCTATGTACTTTCCGACGATGTGTGATCATTTATCTCCACAACGTCTTGTTCTAAGAGAATGTTGACCAATTCTGCCAATTCTATTTTCTGGTCCTTGTTTTGGTAACACCATGCTTAGATATATTATGTCGGTTATACAGTATTTTTCTTGCTTTTCAATATCCCGTGTGTGTTATATTTTCCAAGCCTCACGCTTCATTCAATGTCCCAGTTATTAATCTGCTCATTCTGATTGTAAATATTCGTTTCATTTTCATTCCTATTTTCTTTAAAAAAAAAGGTCTCAATACTCACATATTCGTAAGTAGAACTTCATCTCTTTCATTTCAAGTCTCATTATGATTGTAAGTATACTTTACCTTGTAGTTCCTATTTTCCCTAAAGGTCCCACAAGCGATGTTACACAAGGCTTAGTGTGGGTAGCTTCAGTGCGTACGCCTCGGGCCAAGTCGTTTATGCTGACATTAATATGACTACCGCCCCCTCTCCTCTTTAGCATATTGAGGTAGGTACTGAAGACCGGGCATCTCTCAATAATATATTCAGTTGCGCTCTGGCCACAGACAAGCATACAAATGAGAGGACAGATACTACAATTTGATCCCAGCCAAGAAAGCCGAGAAGCAACGGATTAAAAGCACCATTTGTAACATGTATCGTATCAAACGACGGAAAGAGAGGTAGGTAATCGCTGAAAATTGACTAACCATGAATAAGATAACATCGTCTGCTTTATTATTTTGACATTATTATTAAGAGAAATGTTTGTAAGAAGTGAATTTTTGATCGCATAAAAATAGGAGAAAAGACACCCCTGGCTTCAGTGATAAAAAGAAAGAAATTACTAAAGAAAGGCATTCACAGATAGAACTGCATCTTATTCATTTCAAGTTTCATTATGATTGTAAATATCCTTTATATTGTACTTCATATTTTCTCTAAAACTTCCTCATTTCTCACATATTCTATGGCATTCTCAACATTCATAGGTAGAACTACATCTTATTCATTTCAAGTCTTATTCTGATTGTAAGTATCCTTTACCTTATTACTCACATATTCTATCTATGGTACTCTCAACATTCATAGGTAGAACTGCATTTTATTCATTTCAAGTCTCATTGTGATCATTATTTACATTATTCGGACTATTGTCTTCATCTTTGTCGACATATTTATTACAGCGTTTCGGCCGTTATACGCTCAGGCCTTCTTCCGGCGGTTGGAATGTCAACTAAAACCCTTTTAATTCGCGCACTGGGGTAGACTGTTCTAGTTCCACGTGCCATGTTTAATGGATGTCAGTTTATCAGTTATCTCCTCTTAATTTCCCTCTGAAAGTTCTCCGCTGCCTTAACCGGGTATTGAACTCACACTCTTTGGGTCCTGTCACTGGATCTAACCAACGCCTTTATCCACTGTGCCATGTGTCCTTGATTGTAAGTATCCCTTTCCTTGTTCCTATTTTCCCTAAAACCTCTTCATTGGTCATATATTCTGTATATGATAATCACGGTATTCGGCTGTGGAAACAGATACCTGTTCATTCAAATCTCGTCTTTATTTTTGGAACGTTGGACCGCCATCTTATAGAATATTAGATATGACGTTGCATTTTAGCTTTGCTATGTTTTTCATGATTTTTTTTCTCTTTCTTAAAACATTCCTTTTTTTTTTTTCTGGAAGAAAACTTTCTCTCTTGTGCTGCGCCTCGGGATTTCCTGATTCTACCTCATCTGTTGAATTTCATATTCTCGATCCATAATTTGGTATGTCTCTTTTGTATTCTGTTTTTCTACAGTTAATATCCTTTTATTTTATTTTATTTTTTTTACAATGATGTTCATCCTGTACAAGAGGCACGACTCCGAAGAAGGAGATAATGCCACTAAGTCGCATACTGGACACTTGAAAATGAAAGAGAAGAAAAGGCTTTCCAAGAAACCGGATCCCTAATCCTAAACAGGAAAGAATTGATAAACTTCTACTTCTGTTTAAAAAGTAGGGGGTGATATGTTTACCAGACAACAGGCGCACCTATTTACTCTTATTAAATAAAGAAAAAGTAAATCAATAGCAAATAAAAGTTCATAGTTTTAGGTGGAGATTTTAGAAGTATAGATTTAAAGCAGATTGGAGGCCTAATCTTAAACAGAAAACAAGGAATAAACCTTTAGTTCTGTTGAAAAGAGTAGGGAGGAGTGGGAACCGGTTTTATTTTCTATATTGTCGAAAATTTGTTTCAGTTTTTTTTCATGATTTTGCCATCAACAGTGTCATCTCGTTAAAGATTTTTGTTTAAGGTCTGTCCCTGATAATAAATTCTGATATTTTTTCTAGTCTTCTAGTCTCCGTAGAGTCGTATCGCAGTACATGTGGAATAAGTCTGGTTAAACCACATGTTCATTCTAGTTTTTTGGGTTTTTTTTTCTTTCTCTCTCTACTCGTCTATCTGCGTATATGCTGTTTGATCCTAGTATAGATTACGGATTAATTTAATATACTTTTTCGAGAAAATCAGTCTTTCTTAATATTTCAATGTGCTCCCCTAGAGTATGCCAAATACAAAGAGTGACAGTGCAGTCTCTGTGGGTCATTAGGATCTCTATGTGTAGAGAAGTAGTCTTCACGAAGTACTGTTGCTTTATCCGTTTCTGTGACAGGCAGGCTATGTCCAAGCATTACAAACAGTAGGAGGAGGCAACTAGAAGTACTTTCGTGCCTGATAAAAAAAAACAATATCAAAGAACAAAGAGAACACGAACGAGGTGCTTCTTCCTCCTCTTTATATCAAGTTTGGTCAAATGAAGAATTTCGTGAAGGCCCTGGACAAAAATGGTGCTGGTTTCCAACACCAGTGCACTTTTTTTCATAGCTCAGAGTCCTAAGCTCAAGCAGGGCATCTTCGTCGGACCTCAGGAGAAGTCCTGTAGGATAAAGTATTTGAGGAGCTTATTGCCCTTAATGAACCGAAATCATGGGAAACATATAAATCGATTTCTCATGGCTTTATTGGTAACACATGGTATCAGATTACCATGTGTCGATCGAGAAGTTGTTACGGGCGAATAAGGAGATGGAATGCTGAATGTCACTGAAAATTCACTTTCTCCACACGTCCATTTTTATTTCTTCCCTCCGAACCTGCGAGTGATGTGAAAGTTATTACGAAGATGGAAATAAACTACCAAGGCAAATAGAACCCAGAATTATCGAGGAATTATATCGGATGCTCCTGGAGTGAGATACCGGAGCTGAAGTATACAGAGTATATCTACTTGGCGCAGTCGTGCATACACACTAAGTCATAACGTTCTCGCACACGTCCGTTGTTTATAGCAACGCTTGGAAGGAAAGTGTGTAGAGTTTAGCTGTCTCGTCACACCATAAAGTCTCCATCAGAAGCCATAGTTTTTTCAACAGTTTTTTGCTAAGGATAACATTCTCCAGGTTCGACAACCACTATATCCTGCAGATGATGTCTCCTGAGACTTTTTCCAATTCAAAAGACAAATCTTACTTAAAAGAAACAACATTTCCAGGCGTCGAGACAATCCAAGAGAATGCGACGAGGAAACTGCTCGATGTTCCGAAAAAGGAGTTCCAGGAAGGCTTCTATCAACGGAAACAAGGTGGGGTAATGTGTATGTCTTCAGAAAGAGACTACTTCGAAGGAAATTACATGCTGAATGGATATGCGTTGTAGGTTTCTTTTCATAGAACAAGTCTCGATACTTTTTGATAGGGCATCATATTAAGAGACTTTAGATAACAAAGAAATATCTGCAAAGTTATTGGTCTTGACCTGGCATCTCAGCTTCAGTCATTTTTCCTACCGCCTTAACGTAGTTTCCCTGTCTTTTCTATAAATATTTTCATGGTAATTTTTCTGGTGTACTTTACTTTCTGATACCTACACTTTACAAATTTAAGCCCAGTACTGGTTTGGCGGCCAGGTCTCATCACATTACAGTTGAATTGGAAAGATGTGGCCGTAAGCTAAGAATTCCTTCTGTCGCACATGTGCAACTCAGTTCCGGCTTTTTGTGTTCTACTGCCAGCTTCAAAAATTTAAATGCAATATCAATCGTTATCTTTTGTCGTTTTAATCCTGTTATTTTATTGTTCTGTCTCCTTAATAATTTTCTCATATTATCCCACACAGAGAAACCCCTTGTGGCTTAGTGTGTTTCTGGCGGGAAACTCATTTGTTCTAGTTACATATATTATCTATTTTAGGCGGATAGGTTTAATTGTAGACGTCCATAATATTAGAGTCAAGGCGATTTGTTTGCAAGATTAGCTCGTTAACTGCTGCAAGTAATCAATAATAATTCATGCAGCCTGTCAAAAGGTTTTAACTTTAAACTTTTAACCGGATCACCTCATACGTAAGATCACAGGATCAAGTTTGTTCTCTTGGTGTCGCTTAACGGAATCTTATCTGGCAGACTTTGAATTGCTAGAGTAATTCAATTCTTGCTAGAATTATATAAAAATCGATGCTAATACTGATGGCATTGCCAGTAATGTGACTGACCGCCACAGGCAATGGGTATCAAAGAATAGTGTGTGATTGTAAATACAGCTCAGAACTAATTGGCTAAAAACGTGTAATTCGCCTTCAGGCAGACGACACACCGTCTGTCTCTCTAATGGAAAGTTTGGCGCATTGAGAAAGGTTATTTTTGCTATATATTAAGATCTTCGTTATCGTTTGATGAAAGCACGGTTTATTCCTGCCAGTTTCTTGAGAACAATATCCGATTTGAAAAGCTTCAAATAAAATCGATACGGAATCATTTATTCTGCCTGTGGGAGAAGAGAAACAGGAGCAAAGTTTAATCTGTAGCAAGACATTACCGAGCCATTATGGTGACCACCAAGGATGATAAGCTGGAGAAAATCTTCCTTCCGTGTGTGATTTCCCACAAAAGTGAGGTGACCAGTACAGCCGTCTTTGTGAACCTGCAAGATAATAAAAAAAGACAAAATCAAATTATGAAAGACAGTAATTGTAAACGAAAGCCTTTATTTGTTCATCATCAAACAGACGAAAAGATATCTGATAATAAAATTGACTTCTTATACAGCTGTCTATTTGCACCGAGAAATAGATCGCATAAACACTTGCTGAAACTTAATGAAACATTCTGCACATAGTTTTCTCGAATTTTACAGAAACTTTCGACACAAGTTTTGAATATTACATGACCAGCGTTAGAACGTAGATATTTAATTCATTTTAAGCAGTTTGATAGCGTTCAGAGCTGCGCACAAATTTCGCTTTCTGCCAATAGATGTGTTAGGTATATAGATTATTCAGGTGACCTCAATGCCATGAAAAATCTTGGAGACAACCTGAAAGTACATCGTGAAAACATCCGTTTGGGCTTGAAAATAAAACGCAACCTCCTCGATAGTATTAAATGGGGTTGATCGGCGTCAAATATTGAGAAACCTATTAGACTCGATGACTACTAGACCAGATCCAGTGAAAGCTTCTAGGGATAGATTTAAAGAAATATTTCGACAAAACGAAAATTTATCTGTCTATTTTTCGGAAATGAGCTATTAAAATCAATTACACTATTTATATTGTTAGGACTGTTATCCTTCTCTTAATTTTTTTTATATTTACGTCGTACACTCCAGCGTTCATCGAATGAGATTAGATGGAATATAAAAACGAACCCTTTATTTCGCCCACGGGCGTATAATTTTCTAATTCCACATGCCATGCCTTTGAATATCTCCGTTTCAGTTAATTTCCCTTACTAACTCAACTTGGAGACACACTGGGGTAATGAATAGCGGCTTCGGATTGAGGAATCGGAAAGCCGAGTTCGAATTCCAGTCGAATCCATTACATTCACTTACGTGCTAATACCCTTGGAAAAGGTATGAATCTTCTTTTTCTTCCCCCAGATATGGGTAAATAGCAGGACATACCGGGTTGTATAGACTTGGATAGCAACTGGTCTACCGCAGAAAGGAATATCAGCCTACTGCGGAAAAACATCTGCCTCGTCAGTCATGTATCGAAAGGTACATGGTCGCCTAAGCGTGTATCACGCATGGCACATAACTGACTGAAATCCACTTACGTGATAATACCCTTGGGAAAGGTAGGAATTTTCTTCTTCTCCCTCCAGCTATGGGTAAATAGCAGGACAGACTGTGTTCTGTAGCCTTGGATGGCAACTGGTCTACCGCAGAAAGGAATGTCAGCCTACTGCGGAAAAAAAACTTCTGCCTCGTCAGTCATGTATCGAAAGATAAATGATCGCCTAAGCGTATATCACGAATGGCACATAAGTGACTGAACTCAACTTTGTCCCACTGCTGTGGCCATGTATTGAACTCACAACTATTTAGGTTATTTTTTGAATCTTTTAAACAATACTTATTTCCGTTAGAGCATCATTAAGTGGATATTTGGGAACTGTAAACGTCATGTTCCATTAATCTTCTTTTTTTTTAACCAGAGCCCATATTGCAATTGTTTTTTTTATTGTTGTTTTTCTTTGGCCTTACTGGTTCCTACATTGTAGTCATGTCTATATTGGGCGACTTAGGAGATTAGTTAGCCTATCATATGCGCTGATTTTTTAAATTTTTGCATTTTCCAGATGCATGAGATATCCAAACTAGAATTATAATAATTTCCCCCACCCCACCCCTAAATAAAGATTTCGTTTCTAAATTCCAACTAATTTCATCTGAAGAAGTCCGGGGCGCACAACGGCCGAAACGTTGTGAATATGGCAATGAAGATGAGGGCAACAGTCCGAACGATGTAAATAGTGTAAATAATATTAATTTAGTTTTTAATTGCAAAAAATCGATTTCATTATGAAACAAAATATTTTGGATTTCGTGTAGATTTCCGGTGGCAAATCAATTAAAATGTTTACATGATTCTTCCAGCTTTCTATAAAATATCATTTTTTTTATATGAAACATTCTGTTATATTGCCATAAAAGTCATTGTTTTTATTATCATTATTATTAAAAATTAGAGATAGGAATGCGTAAGTATGGAATCACAAAATACCTACACACTGGATTGAAATCCAAAATCTCGGTTTTCTCGCATCCACCGCGTATCGATCACTTCAGTTCAAAAATTATTAAACTCCACATTTCACCCAATGACACTAGGGCTGACGGGGTTACTGAGTTTAAGAGAATATGATAAAACTACTATTAATGAGTGACAACAATAAAAGAATAAGAATTAAGAAGGCTGAGGATGACCATTGACATTGCCTTTAAACATTTGAAGATCAAAGTTGACTGGGAAGCAAGAAGCTGGAAGAATATCCCACAAGTGAGAAATTTGATAGAATATACTGTTGGCATAGAACCTACAGTTACATCAAGCTATTTCATCTGTAAAATAATGAAACCAATCAAGTACCTCGTTTAAATTCATAAAGTCCACAAAAGGGTTCACCAGAACAATTATCATGAAAGTATTTGTTGAAAAGAGACATGGAAGATACGTTACAGAGACTGAAGCTGAGATGCCAGGTCAAAACAAAATCACATTGCATATTCTTCTTTGTATTTCATTAAGAATTTCTAAATATATAGCAGGAGCACCAGACGAGAGGATGAATGGTAGACTTATGAATGTGTAAGATAGATTCTGGCAAGAAAAAAATGTCTAGGACGACATAATGAAGCATCTTTCTTAGCTGCAGTTTTAACAATTGATTCAATATATTCTTTCGACTTCATGGCAGCTGCAAACATTAGTCTGAGAAGACGCAATGTGTCACTCTCATGGAGGTTAGCATCAGCCAGGCAGATGGAAGGTAAAAAGGGTTCTCTCAGATAGTTAAACGGGGGCAGTTTCGGTTTTTTATGCGTTAAAATTAACAAGCCATTCCTTACCCGACTTAACAACAAATGGTAGGTAATATTTGAAATCGGCTGCTAATTTAACCTTATCGATTAAGACAGGAGAAATATTTGTGTCACCAGCATAGATAGCGATTTGAGGACTGATGACATCAGGCAGGACATTTATAAAATTTGAAACTATATACATACATATATATATATATATATATATATATATATATATATATATATATATATATATGAAGATAGTTTTAAGATGTGCTATATTTATGGAATAAAATATATATGTATGTATGTATATATATATATATATATATATATATATATATATATATATATATATATATATATATATATTCAAACTGGTTTGGTTAAATAATTTAGACCTATCATGTCGATTAGTTTTCGTTTTTATCAAGTTCGCGGATTAATTTTTAAAACCCTTTATTCTACATTCAACGCCATCATTTGATAAGACACCGGAAGTGTTGAAAGAAAAGAAAATTATTTTTGTAGTGATTTTCTAAAATATTTATGTTATAATTTTCGAATAAATAACGAATATATATATATATATATATATATATATATATATATATATATATATATATATATATGTAGTTTTTTTCTAAAATATTTATGTTATAATTTTCGAATATATATAATTATTTATTCGAAAATTGTAACATAAATATTTTTAGAAAATCACTTTAATAGTTTTATATATATATATATATATATATATATATATATATATATATATATATATATATATATATATATATATATATATATATATATATATATATCTATAGAGCAATATAATAATAGATATTTATTAAGCATAAATCCAAAACCACAGTTATGATCGAACGTGCTAATTTTAATGTTTCACCTTTCCAACTATTTCATCTCTATAAGGCGCCGAACATAAATAGATTTCTTTTAATGAAGAGAGCCTGGCATTCGAACGTTTTCGTATTTAATGCCAATGTAACGAAAAATAATTGCCTGAACTTATCTCATTTTAACTTCCGCTCGGTTTCCCGACACTAAATCTCAACTGCAAATATAAATTTACTGGCAAGACGAAGTAATTCCTTTTAGTTAAGTTAGAACGTTTTATTTTCTAGAAGAAAATCGCTGTTACTTTCTTGACTAATGAATACATGTTAACTTTTTCCACGATTTTTCAACTCGAAATTTTGCGTTCAAAGCAGCTTAACATTTGCGCATAAATGTCTCACTAATAGGACAATTATTGGTGTGCTTCAGTCCCTCACGATTGGCAGACGACAACGGAAATCGAAAAGATTGAATTTACTTTACTGGAATTTTCTTTGATTGTTTTTTTTTTTTGTTTTTGTTTTTGGGGGATTTTTTTTTGCCTTGTATCTATAGAGAAGAAGAACCGTTTCCTTCAGTTCTGTCATAATAGAATTTTTTTTTAATAAAAATAAAAAAATAAAAAACATGGAGAAAAATTTGTCTCTTTTAAACTTTCTAATAAGGTTTAGCTGAATTTTGTCGCAGCAGAACGTAAAGTTCTTATTTCTGTCATGTATAACACAAATTAAACCATTTAACTTTCGAGTTTGGACATGACTAATTAGAGATGGCAGAAGGGAACAGCTTGTAAAATCAAAACAAATATCTGCTTATAGTCAAAGAAAGACATAAATGATCATATCGACATGGAAGTAAGATAGGTAGATAGATAGATAGATAGATAGATAGATAGATAGATAGATAGATAAGAACAAACTGTGACAGGAATGAACAGGATAGATAGATAGATAGATAGATAGATAGATAGATAGATAGATAGATAGATATGAATAGACTTAGATAGATATGAATAGACTTAGATAGATATGAACTGCCTGTAATAAAAATTAACAGGATGAGGTAGAGAGAGAGGCAGGGAAGATCGGACCAAATTGAGATAGATAGATAGATAGATAGATAGATAGATAGATAGATAGATAGATAACAGACTGTATCAAGAATTAACAGGATGCGATAGATAGATAGATAGATAGATAGATAGATAGATAGATAGATAGATAGATAGATATGTATAGACTTAAATAGATATGAACAAGCAACTCATGAATGTAAAACTCGTTAATTGTTACAGTTCACATGATGCGAGTAAATCCCTTCCTGATTTCAAGCAGTGAAAGACATCTCTTCTGAGTGAAATACAATTAACAGATGTGTCCCCATAAAATGAGGAACTATGATAATTTAGTCACAGATTAACAATTTTACTAAAGAAAACTTTTTTTAGCATATAGCAGATGAAATAACAATGAAGATGAGAGTTGGGGCCTAAAATAATACAGAATCTAGAGTTCTTTCCTTTTACAGCGCCTGATGGCAACAGAAAAACCGCGTTAAAAACCAAAACTGCTTTATTTTTGGAGGTTATAGTTGTTTGTTGGTAGATTTTGTTTAGCGACATATCAACCGCTATGCCGAAATTTAGGGGTTTCAACAAAATATACCGATTTTAAATGTGAATTAAGTTTAAGCGTGTCATGGTTCTTTTTTTTTCTTTCGTATTTAAAACCTTAAGACTTTGACAATTTCAACCATGGAAAGATTAACAATCAAGCAACGTGTTAAAATTATCGAAATGGAAAATGACGTACAAACAGAAATGCATTCGAGATTTTTTGGTCAATATAATCCACCAAATGAGAGTGCAATTAGGTCGGTGGCAGATGTGAAAACACCATTGCGTGTTCGTTTACGCCGTTCAGCTGAAAATATTGCTGCAGTGCACGAGAATGTGGCCGGAAATCCAGACACCTCTATGCATCATCGCTCGCAGGAATTGAACCTCTCCAGAACAAAGTTACATCGAATTTTGACCAGAGATTTGTCTCTACACGCTTACAAATTCAATTGACACAAGTACTCAAACCTGCTGACCACTTGAAGCGCGGTATATTCGTCAATTGGAGACATGGGGAAAGGCAAGCCGATGAATATTTTTCTCAAAAAATACTCTTTAGTGACAAAACCCATTTTCATCTTGGTGGAATCGTTAATAACCAGAATTGTCGCCTTTGGGCTGTTGAAAATCCCAGGAAGATTTTTGAAAAGCCACTACACCCGCAAAAGGTTACTCTTTGGTGTGCATGTTTTGTATATATTTATAAATTTGAATGTCCATTTTCGTAATAGACTTCGATAACTTTAACATGTTGTTTGATTGTTAATCTTTCCATGTTTGAAATTGCCAAAGTCTTAAGTTGTTAAATTTGAAAGAAAAAGAAAAAAATCATTAGACTCTTAATTCACATTTAAAATTGGTCCAACTTATTGGAACACCCTATATTTTCAATGCATTTGTATGACTTCAACTATAGATAAAATGCGAATATTCTAAGCGCTGCTTAGATGTGGCACAAGGCCGAACGTATGGGACAACTAGTGAGGATCGAACTCACTACTCAGTCGATATTGTTCTAGCGAGACAAGCTTGCTAACCATTACACCACGCCGAGGTGTCCCAAGTACAAATAAAGTATATTATTAGTCATTTTTCTATAAAATATATTGTTGGTTATTCTACTATAAGTATAGATTGTTGGTCATTTTCTCTAAATATATATTGTTGGTAATTTCACTATAAATGTTTTGGTATTTTTTTAAATAAAAATATATTGGTAGTATTTTGTACTATAAAAATGTATTTTTACACTTTCATAGTGCTTTGACCCCAGTTTGGGATTATCTATTTGTCCATAGCTACCCAAATATGTGTTACACCAAAGTTCAGGGTGGAACTGGGAACAAGAGCAATTAAGGGGTGACACCACGCTCCTCAAAACCTCCTATCTCCCGATTAGAACCGTTGCGACCGGACGTAATTTATCGTCATACCCAGGACTGCGTTTATGAAAATGACGAGTGTATAAAATCACTGAGGAAAGAGTTGCGACAAGCCACGTGAGCCAGCACAAACGATGAACTATTGCGCCAGACTATCGACTAATTTCCGGGAAAATGTCTGTTCTTTAGCGATCTTCGGCTCAGAGCTGTTCTGTATTAAAATAGACATGAACTAATCTGCTTCCGATAAAGCATCTTCGTGTTTATATATGGAATCTCTTTTCATTTTTTTTTTTTTTTTTTTTGCGGGGGGAGGAATATCATTTCATGTGACTCTAGTATTAAGCATAAGTACAAAAGGAAACAAATAGATGTGACCAAACCCTCAACCTCGGGCTAAAAGCTGATCTGAAAGCGTGTAAGCTATCATCAGCAACTAAAGAAAAGGCTTATTAATATATTAACCTAACAATGTTATGGCTTCACAATATGGCGTCCGAAAGATAATATATATATTTTTTATGAGAAGGCTTCATAATACGCAATGTGTGGAATATACGCCTAAATAATATTTGATCCTGTGAATCTATTTTGGAAACAAAATAGAAGGTTAGTATTTAGAGTCAATTTTAGAGAAATATCGAAGATTATCCGATGCACTAAGTGTCTGCTGTTCCATAAAAATCTTCAAAACAAGTAAAGTAGAAAATATCCAGACGCTCCACCAATTCTCAACTCCACAGATTATACGATATTAGAGATGCATTCGTCGTTGTTATCATAACTCTTCCCAAAGTTGATAAACCTACTGGCCTATCTACAGTTCTCTGAACCGGTTATTTTAAAGAGATTTACCAGATTTTATGGAATATAACACGCTTTATTTGCATTTAATTTTGTATCAATCTAATCTTTATTTTTAGTGGATATTCGTATTTGAGCATATGAGCCGTTTATTTATTAAATAATATATTTTATTTATTTTCACCTAACGACCTGAATATTCGAGAAATCTTATTAAAAATAATTTTACACAATTTATCCCCGGCACGCCTTACCGCTTAGCCACAAAAGAATAGACGGCCAGTTTCAAGCGAAATTTCTACCGTCATAGATCTCTCAAAGTTTTTTGTTATATCTGCACATAGCTCTCTCTTCCTCTCTCTCTCTCTCTCGATTTTTGTTAAACGATATTTATATATATATATATATATATATATATATATATATATATATATATATATCGTTAACGACTTTTTATAACATATATATATATATATATCGTTAACGACTTTTTATAACATATATATATATATATATATATATATATATATATATATATATATATATTATAAAAAAATATTTAACGCTTGACAGTTAGATATATAAGTATAGGTTACTAAATAAAATCTCTAGTTGGGTTCGTTACATTCACCAACGCGCAAATACCCTTGGGTAAGGCATGGATCTATCTATTCACCCTCCTATCTATGAGTGTAATGGCTGGGTAGACCGGATCCTATAACCTTAGTTGGCAACCAGTCTACCACAAAAAGAAACGGCAAATTACTGTGCGAAAATCTTTTGCCCAGTCAGTCATGAATCGAAAGAGACATTATCGCCTAAGAGTGTATCACGTATGGCACTAAAATGAATGATAAACGCTTGCCTAGATAAAGTCCCTCAAGGAATGAAACGCATTGGTATAAAATAATTTCCTGTTACAGATATACATTTATTGATATCTGTATGCACATACACACACCCCTCATATATATATATATATATATATATATATATATATATATATATATATATATATATATATATATATTATATATATATATATATATATATGTTCCATAGATAGACTTTTACCTGTATAACATATATGTTTGGTTTAGTTTATTTAGTTTAATGGCATATCAGTCTTAAATGTTTATTTAATGCCAACAAATATTTTCGGATAGGTTCGTATCAATAGAGTATGTAGTCTATGTATAATATCATTTCTTGTTGTCATTTTTATTATTATTTTCTTTAAAGAAATATTTATTGATATCTGAAAATACACACACACACACACACACACACACACACACACACACACACACACACCGTACCAGTAAGAATAACGTCCGCTCAGCATAGTAAACCTCTTTGCCTTTTGAACAGACACATATCGATTTGAGCAGGTATACTTCCTAGCAAATCTGTGTGCTCGGAAAAAAAGTAGTCATAATCATATATATATATATATATATATATATATATATATATATATATACAGGGTGACCCCAAAAAATGAGAACTTTTTAACAATCCAATAAAACCAAGAGTGATGGAAGAAAAATATTTTATTCATAGTAACTTAAACCTTGAAATATTCCATTTAAGAAACAATGATGCAATTTTGATTTTTTTAAAAATACGTCCTGTAGATGGCGTCCTCCTGTACGAATGCATTCTTGAAATCTGCTGTTGAAATTCCTCATTGACTGCTGCAATATCTACTCTGAATTTCATCTTGAATTCTAAATGGCGAAATGTTTACTTCCTCAAGGTCACTGTCTAGCAGTGTTGCCACTTGCTCATGTCTGGCAATACGCACTTGAAAAATTCCTATTTTTTGGGGTCACCTCCTAGCAAATCCGTGCTCGGCAAAAAGTAGTCTGCAATCATATATATATATATATATATATATATATATATATATATGGAAGATATTATAGTTCTTCCAGTGAGATAAAATTGTATATTTTAAAAAGAGTAGAGAAACCGCAAACATGTTGGGTTATATATATATATATATATATATATATATATATATATATATATATATATATATATTATATTTTTTTTATAATTTTGCTACACGCGTTTCCTGTCTCCCGGCTTTCTTCAGCCAAAGAGTGAACATTTGCACATATTATTAAAAGGAATCTATTTACTTTATGTCTGTTTTTTCGATGCCTAATAATTGTCTGTTTTGTGTGTTTTAGTTAGACATTGTTAGACTATGGATATATATATATATATATATATATATATATATATATATATATATATATATATATGTATATATATATATATATATATATAGGAGAGAGAGAGAGAAAATAACAAAGATTGTTAATGCCTAACAAATACATCAAACAAATTGAATAGAATTAAAATAACAAGAGAAACAATAGTTAATAGTTCAGTAAAATTTTAAAAGACCTAACAATAGACGAGCAACAGGGTACGGTCATTTTGAATTGGTATTTAAGTTATTTCATGTTTTACTTGCCATACCATTTATATCGTAGTAAACTACCGACATTCACTCCTTATTCCATCGATGAGATGGTCCACTTGAACAATTTCATCCCTCAATCTACTGCTCTGTGGAACCGAATTACAAAGGCGATGCTTCCTCAATCATTATAATCTTAACCTGTTCAAGGCTAGGGTTAACCATTATCGTCCATGCCTATCCGTAGAAATTGCTTCCTAACGTAGACCTTTCCCTCAAGTGTCCCCAGGCCTTGTAAAGGTTGAACCTTACTTTTAATACGTATATATAGACAGCTTGACTGTAGACAAAAGTCCTAAGTCCTACTTGTTAATAAAAAAAGTTTTAATTCATGAAGTAGTTGTAAAATAGAGAAATTAGAAATAGAATGTTTGGAAGATTCTAGATCATTCTAGTATATTCGAGAAGAATCTAGATGATTCGAGAAACATCTAGAAATATGCAAATTAGGTGTTAGCCCCTATAAAAATGGGATTTTGGAAAAGGGTTGATGAAAAGAATTTCTGCTGTTATCAACTCCGGCTTTTGATTCAAGGACTATTATATCCAGCCAAAAGAATCTCTACAAAAAGTTGCCGACCAACCAAAACCCAAAAGAGAATTTCATGGAACAAAGTTGGTAAATAGAATTTTGACTAATTTTCATTGACCAAACAAAAAATTAATATTTATTTACACACCTTTGTGGATTTCCAAATATAGTACTTAGATTACTTCGCTAGCCCTGAAGTGATAAAGATATTTGACTCACCTTCCTCCTCTCTCGTAACACTTCGCCAGTAATTCTGTGTTTTCTGTTTTGTAGGCCACAATTGATTATTTTGTTTTTGTATATATATTTTATGTTGTGTTTTAGTAAATTCAATATTTTGTTTGTGATTTAGCTCTGTGTTTTGGTAAATCATTTTTTCCTTTGTTACAATTATCACACGTAACATTATATATATATATATATATATATATATATATATATATATATATATATATATATTATTTTCTTCTTCTTGTTTGAATCATCTTCGTGAAGCGAGAGCAAGATCTAAAAAGGTCAGCCAATCTACCAGTGATCTCATCTCACAATCCTCACACTTGCTCCATATGTGGCCTCCTTTGTAAATGACTAGCGGGTCTTAAATACCACTTAAGATTATCGCACAAACTTTCACAACTGAATCAATATGCCGTCAGATCCTCATAGGTCGAAACCGACGGGAGTGTCCATTATATATATATATATATATATATATATATATATATATATATATATATATATATATATATGGACACTCTCGTATAATGGACACACACACATATATATATATATATATATATATATATATATATATATATATATATAACGTCATCCAAATTTTTAGACTGTTTCGCTGTTTCACAGCTCATCAGTGTGGCTAGATATTCGGTTACCTCTAGCTAGGATCGAAACCCGACTGAATTGGTGTCAGTCGGAGATATATATATAATGTTTGTTTGTGTATGACTACTTACAACAAACTATTGTTAATTAAATCATCAAAGTGAAAATAAAATTAAAACGTTAGCAACTATTTTTTAAAAGGATTCAATATCAATGTGTGAAATCCTCAACTGTCGATTTCTAGGGGAAGAGGTTATATTTTTCAACATACCAATTGTTCTCTTGGTTCTAAAACTTGTCGCTACTAGTGGTCTTTAAAGCCTGACACAAGGACATGTCGTTGTATTATACTATTAGCATTAAACTGTTTTATATGCGGTCATCATATTTGCTATCATATCGATACACTTAGTCTTTTATAGAAAAATACATTAATACTCTTCTAGTACAATGCCTCGGCAAACAGAAAAAAATTGCGAAACAAAAATAACGTGGTTAGTCATCCATGTCAAAATCTTTAAGTAGCTTCTTTCTGACAAATCTAGACAAATAAAGAAAATCAGAAAGATTATTTAGCAGACGACAGTTGACAAAACCAGAGAAAGTCGTGTCTCGTGACGTCACGTGATTTGGCGGCAAAAAACCACTGGCGTATTTCTTTTAGTTTTTATAGAATTTTCTTCTGAGAGTTTTTTTCTTTTCTATTCGTATTGTGTAGCCGTTTAAATTTGTTTTTCGTTTTCTTAAGTTTGAATATGGAAGGCGAAAATGTTTTAAGATAGTTCAAAAGTAAACTTAAATAGAATTTAAGAAATATATTTAGGTGAACGGGTAAAGATGTTTAAAAAAATAAAATATAGGAAATATATGACTTAATAATGCTGGAAAAATTTGAAGATATCTCTGTCTTTCTTTCTCTCGATATATATATATATATATATATATATATATATATATATATATATATATAATGGATTCTCCCTTCGGTTTCGTCGTATGAGTATCTAACAGCTTAGTTGATTCAGTTATGAAATTTTGTGCGATAATCTTAAGTGGTATTTAAGACCCACTAGTGATTTACAAAGGAGGCCACATATGGAGCAAGTGTGAGGATTGTGAGATGGGATCACTTTTAGATTGGATGACCTTTTAGATCTTGCTCTTCACATATTTTGCAACAGTGAGGATCTGAGGATAGAGCCACAGGAATATTTACTGATTCTTTTCGATGTTGTCTTTCGTCTCTTAGCTGTTCAATACAACAGATTTCAAAATGTCTGATAACACCCTGTCACAAATCTCTCCAGTTACATCTATCCAGGGAAAACTCGATTGACGTTTTTCTTTATATCTGAGCCAAAACCGTCCAACTCAGTTTTGTCTACAGTCAAGCTGTCTATACATGAGGACCTAATTAATTTATATATATATATATATATATATATATATATATATATATATATATATATATATATCTGTGGGGGTGGAATATAAATAACAAATAGCAAGTGATTTGTCAATTTAATATATTTCATATTTATTGAAAATTAATCAGAGATTAAGATATGGAGAAATTGTCTGATGAAGCATTCATAAAAGTGAAACATGTAAGATTGACAAAGCATTTGCTATTTCTTCTCCATGTTATCATTCTATATTAATAGAAAACACCAATATTGTTTTTGCATACACACACACACAAACACACACACACAATACACATATATATATATAAATATATATATATATATAGGATTTTGAGATAGCAGTTAGTTTCTTATATAAATTTTAGTGAAACACTAAATGTTGATGGCAAAAGTTATATATATATATATATATATATATATATATATATATATATATATATATATATATATATATATATATATATATATATACTGTCATCCAGAGACAGACTGTGTTTCGCTGCATTACAGCTCATCAGTGTGGTTTGACATCCGATAGTTTCACAACGGGACCGAAACCCGACTTTATTTGGCATTAGTTTAAGATACTAACGCCTAGGCTATCGGTGCCCGGCAGGGAGAAAAGCGAATTTTTGCATATTTATTTTTTCATAAACGCACCAGTGACCTAAAGAACTTATCTGTTGGGGGAGTCTTGTATTATTAACAGTGCTCGACTAATTATTTTTTTCATATATATATATGTGTGTGTGCGTGTATGTGTGTGTGTGTGTGTGTGTCTGTGTCTCATTCTCTCACTATATATATATATATATATATATATATATATATGTGTGTGTGTGTGTGTGTGTGTGTGTGTGTGTGTGTGTGTGTGAGAGAGAGAGAGAGAGAGAGAGACGGATAAGATAAAGAACAAATAGGAAACTTTTCTCGATCTAACAGGTTTCACATTTCTAAAAGCTTCATCAGAGAATTGTCCATATCTCAGATTTCTGTTGAATCTTTCGTAAATGTGAAACGAGTTAGATTGAAAAAACATTTGCTATTTGTTCTTGATCTTATCATTCTATTTGATCCCTTGCCATATTTTATCGGTATTTCATCGCAACTCCTTTTATACATTTTCATAAGGACCACTTGATATTCTATATCATTCGTCAGTCTTTCATGGTGAATCTTATATGTATTGTTCTTGTTCTAAGTATTATCGTTCATTACCAACCTTCATGTGATTATTCTATTCGGTAACCTTCCCTAGGCTACAAATTATATACAGAAGGAGACTGAGACACTCATTAATATCTATATGTCGAAACGACTTAAAATGACTATATGACTTCGATAGGATTTCCTACGTCAATTCAGATCGTTATCATTCTCGTATATTCTTTATTTCTGAAGTCTTGGAAATGTAACATCAAAGAATTTCAGTTATATTTTGTTGATTTCACAATCAATTAAAATCTTTTGCTCTTATCCTTCTATACTCTTCTGTGATTCTATTCCGCTTTATAATAAAGAGATCTTTCCAAAATCCTGATATGCGCTGTTTGCGAACAATGTCAAATTAAAGCCGAATTCGTTTGAGTTTATCGTCTCTTATGATCGGAAAAGCGTGGTTGGAAATTTATGTCCAGGTAAGATGAGTCCAGGTGTGAGTGAGTTGTAAGCTCCCAAATGGAAGTAGATACGATACCAAAAAAACTCAGGTGTGCCCCTTTTATGTAATTAGAGACATTTAAGAGGAATTACAGCGTAAGGCGTTTAGAAGCGTATAAATTCCTCTTTGGAGGGATTTAACACAGACTTATCATCTCTCAGTTGCGTCTCTGTCTTTGGGCAGAGTGCGCTCAGGGGATTCTCTGTCAAAAGACAGAGGGGCAACTGAGAAAATTATGCTGAAAGGTGCCCAGCCCTGGGAACAGCTGTCCATGGCCGCGCCCTCACATTGCATAAGTGGGAGGGATTGGTGCTCACACCGAGCACAGCGCAACCGTTATCCTGTTAAATATATATATATATATATATATATATATATATATATATATATATATATATATATATATATATTAAAGGTAAGTGAGTCCTAGTAATATAAGAATATTAAAATGATCCACAAAAGGTAACTCGGTGTATTTTATATATTCAGAGCAATAGATAAACAATCAATAATTGCTTATATATAAAACAATAATGTTTATACATACACACACACACACACACACACACACACACACACATATATATATATATACATATATATTGTTATGGGGTCCACCCCTTTTTCATACAAGTGGACTCGACCAGTGTGTACTTGTACTGCTGCCAGTGAATATCCGGGAGATAGAGTGAGTAACAGAGATACACTGATACAGTGAACAGTGAGAGAGTAAGAGTGTGAGGTAACCGCTTTGTAGGATTCACAGTTGCGAGCACGTAGACTCAGGAGGTAGTCATACTTCGATACTGAATTTCCCAGACTGTATATATATATTATTATTGCTACTAAGCGCATTTCTGGATCTACTAACCGCTATATTTCATTCCTGCGTTTGTCATTCATTTCATCTCGGAATCCACAACATATATATATATATATATATATATATATATATATATATATATATATATATACAAGAATGTGTGTGCGTACAAGAATGTGTGCTCTTGTTTTGTTCATATAGGACAGTGGCAATAAATTCAAAAGTAAATACATTAATAATAATATTGATTATAAGACAAATAATAATTATTCTATATTCATATACAATTGTTTCTGCATGTGTTATATTATAGATGTAGTGAGACTAGTAGTTTGGGGCTAGTTACATTTTGTCGTTCATACATATATATATATATATATATATATATATATATATATATATATATATATATATAATTAAGTTATGAAGAACTTGGTAAACCGAATGGGTAATTCCATCATTTTTTAGACATCTAAATTTCTATCAAGCATTGAAATCTATCATTTACGTAATTTTGTTAAAACAAAATTACAGCGTCTTTCGATTCACTTCCCTCTCCACCTCTCTCTTTGCCGTAACACTCATTTGGATATATCTGTATTACTATCGTCTATCTCCCTTCTTTTTTCCCCTTCTTTTCTTCATTCCCTTTCCTACATATCATTTCCGTTAAGTTAACCGTCTAAATAGGTCAAGGTTCGGTCACTCTTCCTACCCCAATATAAAGCATACTTAAGAGAGATATGAAATTAACCCCTCCCTATACTCTATCTTGTCTCTGTAACTGCCACTCTCACCCCACCCCTGTTAAATTACAAAAATTACACTACCCATCAATTTCTAATCCCATTTTTCCTTTCATTTCATTGTTGGAAGTGTTACCTGATGATCCGGAGTCCCTTAAAAAAAGGATTTTGGTGAAATAAATTATATATATATATATATATATATATATATATATATATATATATATATATATATATATATATATATATATATACTGGATGCGTTACATAAATTTTAATCTAAAGTGCGTAAAATGAAAATGACACTGACATCTCCTTTTAACAGATATATTTCCCAAAATTGCACAAACGTATCTTGAAATACTAAAAAGTAAATGTATTCAATAAAGTAGCCATTGTATTCAATAATCGTTTCTAGACGACTCCGGAATCTTCTGGATCTTGTCTGGACGTTTTCCTTGTTTAATTTGGGGAATGCTGCCATAACCCTTGCCTTCAGTTCACCTTTGCAGTTACAAAGAGTTTTGTTGGTCCCTCGTACATAAAAATGAAGAAGATTGTCGTCTGGCGAGTTAGGTGGACAGATGTAAGGGATGATCTGGTCGCAGAAATTGTCTGACAGCTATGACTGGGTTCTCCTGCTTGTGTGTCATGGTACAGTATCCTGTTACCAGTGATAGGGTCCTCCAGCAGCCACCCTCTTGACCTAGGGCAGCACTACCCCCTCAAGGAACTTGATCTAGGACTTCATGTTGAGTTTGAGTCCCTTACTATCCAATTCTTGAACGAAGTGATTTTTCCGAGCTGTCGTACCTTCGTAATCGCCATTAGACTTAGAAGATATATATATATATATATATATATATATATATATATATATATATATATGTGTGTGTGTGTGTGTGTGTGTGTGTGTGTGTGTTGAGAGTTATTCTTTTGATTACAGTTTATCTTCACGGATCCTTTGGATCCTTTGTCATTAAATCAAATCCTATTCAACCAACATATCCAAATTTAAATTGACGTCAGGATTAATTCGCACTGCAATTCATCCGATTCGCTCAGAAGATTATTCCGCGCTTGATTTTGACCATTGAATTAAGTGGCAGCTTTTGAAATGGTTTAAATGGCAAAGTTCGTGGAACATCGGATTGTACATTGCTTGTGATAATCCTTTTCGATATCTTCCTTGCGGAGACCGAGTAAGCTTTTATTGTTTCTAATTGCACAAGAGCCACGGACTGACAGAAGACGAAGAGTCGAAAATATAATGCGTAGATTTATCGGAAACGAATTCTAATACACGTCTACCATCGGTACCAAGGCTTGAAGTTTTCAACAACGATTGCCTTTGCTGAATTCTACGATGCCGCCGAATCGATCGTGTGCCCACAGCCACTTTACGTCGTCGCCTGAGTCTTCATCCTCTTCTACCCAGCGTCGTCTCCGATGGTTCGACACGCAGCTCGACGCCCGGAGGGAGAGCTCATCCGCGAATGTACTTCTCCTTCCTTTTCTTCCTGGTGGACGTGGGCTAGCACAATAAAGGATCACCTAGCAGTACTATCGGGTCCACAAGTAGTTGGCCTTTCTTCGACGATGGAATCGCGATTGGCTCGCCATTTCGTGTGACCTGACTCAGGATCGGCCAGCGTCGGCAGCGATCGTCCGTGATGCTGTACTTGCTCGGGAGGAAGCCGGTTCAACTCAACCAGGGTGAAAACCGATACAAATCAAGACAAGTCAAGTCTACCATCGGCACCGAGATCTGCTTCCCATCTCCTGGAATCTCTTGTGGCTTGCACAGATGTGTATTTTCCAACATACGACAGAAGATTTTATTCTCTCGGTGAGAAAATAGAAAAAAATTGAAATCTGTTATTTTAAGAATGGTGTACGCACGGTGGATAGCGGCTCGGTTTGAAAAATCGGTAAGCCGATTTCAAATTCCAGTAGAATTCATTATATTCTCTTACGTGCTAATAGCCTTGGGAAATGTATGAATCTATTTCTTCTCCTGCCACGCGTTAAATAGCAGTATAGACTGGATGCTCTCGCCTTGAACGGAACAACTAGGCAAAGAACAACTTTGAATTCAAAAAATGAACGAAATAGTAGAGTAGACTTTTCTATAGCCCTGTGTGACAACCAGTCTAGGAGAAGGAAAATTCGAAATTCAAACAAGCCTAACGAGGGTTGGGCTTCGTCAGGTTGTCTTACCCAGGAGACACCCACTTCTACTCTTGCTGTAGTACATGTAGTGGCCCTACTACACTAGGAGGTTATGGAAATCGTTAAGCAGGAAATTGCCTCCATCTTGAATGGATGACGCAACAAGCTCTTCTTAACAACTGTTCGTACCAAGCTATTTTAGACTTACTAAATATTCATATTATTTTTCTTTTTATGACATTTTAAAAATCTACTCATCATTTTCAGCAACAATTTTCTAGATCCAAATATATAAACTTTTTTTTTAAACTTGATATTCTCCACAAGAATTTTCTAACAAATATATTGGTAATTCCAACAAAAATTGTAATGAAAAATGGAATGTAGTATTTCCACTTTAATACACCCACACATACATACACAATCACTTCAGAATACATGCAACCAATATATATATATATATATATATATATATATATATATATATATATATATATATATATATATATACACACATATATATATATATATATATATTTTTTTTATTATAGGATATTACAGTCTAAAATATGTAACACCGCTTCATAAATGCATTTTTTTTCAATGCATATCATCACATCTCATCAGGCGGTAGTGAATGAGGCTTATTACAGTTTTTAATATTTGCTTACAATCTTTTTCCCTCGAAAAAAGAAAATTTTAACTTAACGGTGTGAACGTTTTAATTTATATTTGATTCTTTCCCATTTCATTTATATATATATATATATATATATATATATATATATATATATATATATATATATAATTAAGTAACGAAAATCTTGATAATCTGTATGGTTAATCCCAGGGAGGATGAAATCCTGAGAACTCATTGTTAAGTCAGAGCGAATAATTTAATTTAAAGAAAAACAGACGACTTTAAGATTTAAAGTGGGCTGTTTTTCTTTAAATTAAATCTCTATCTATAAAAGTCAGGATGTGTTTGTGTGTGTGTGTGTGTGTGTGTGTGTGTGTGTGTGTGTGTGTGTGTTTAACGAATGCACGGCCGCAATTGTCGACGGATTTACACCAAAATTTACATGCACATGCTCCAAGTTAGCGGGAAAGCCAAAACCGACTTTGCATTTTCCCAACTCCCATCGATAGTGGAAATAATAGATTTGTCATGCTTCTACGGCCATTTTCTACTCGCCAGAGTGAGAGTCTATAGCTGGCTGTCACGAATAGGCAGGAAGATTCTATTGGCCAGCGTGAGAGCCAACAGCTGACTGACACGAATGTTAACTAGCATGCTAGCATGCAAAAAAAATCGATAGCTGCATTCGTCACAAGTGGAAAAAAATTAAATCTGCATGGCACTTTACTCCAATTTGCTCATTCGCTTGCTTAAACTCAACGTTGATTCTGATTCCGCAGGAAGGGCAAAAATATTTTAAGTCAAGTGATAGTGATTGCTGTATGAGTCGTACGATTTTTGAATCAAGCACGGGCAACGCCGGGCCATGCTGCTAGGAAGTTATCGTGTGACACGTTTCGTCCTTTAGGACTTTATTTGACTAGTATTTTTTTACGTTGATAACGGAGTTTTAAATTTAGAAAAAAGTATTACAGTGTAACATCGGTTCACGAATTTTATCGTTCCTAAAACCCGTTCGTAAACCGAAATGTTCGTAAACCGAAATGTCCGTAACCCGAAATGTTCGTAAACCGATACTATTTTTTTAATAATGATCAATGTAAAATGGATTAATCCGTTCCTTGTCGCAAGATTATTGCTTATTTAAACTTTAACAGTATTTTGTGCACAAGTTTATACACAAAGCTAATGAAAATCATATAATACATAACACTAATGAAAATCATTAAATCTAAGGGAAAAAAAACAGATAAATTATAGACGAACACTTCAATTTTACCTTACCTGCATATAGGTGAGTTGATGGCGTAAGTGGAAGGGGAATAAAAGAGATGTTATTGTATGGAAAAGGGAAATGAAAGACACGATCGTCTCTTTAATTAGAAGAATAGTATAGATCGTTGATTTTGCCATATGAAACTGAGTAAGAAGAGACAATATCATCAATAATTGTTTTTCCCTTAACTTTTCTTTTTCCTTTACCAGTACCACTGTTAGCTTTCTTTGGAGGCATGATTGAGGACAAATGAAGAGAAGAAAAAGCACAGTAAAATAAAATTGGAAAAGAAAAGCACAGCACAACACACGAATCTATACAATATGGTGGTCGACTAAGAAATGATTCTTTTCGGCTTAACTCGATTCGGTTCTGTTCGGCAATGTTCGAGAAATTTTCTTTGACAACCGAGGCATTTTCATCTCGAATTTTCTGTTCGAAAACCGATTTGTCGACATGTGAGACTTTCGAGAACCGAGGTTACACTTTATCATTATTATTATTATTATTATTATTATTATTATTATTATTATTATTATTGTTGTTGTTGTTGTTTTCCGGGTATATATATATATATATATATATATAATCTAGCCATTGCCATTTTGATTCTTTTTCTTTCTTTTGTTCCATTTTCATTATTTTTAAATATCCCACATTGTGATAATAGAAAATCCGTCAAAATGTTGAAGCGTTGGAAGAACATAGAGGAAAATTTACAGCGGATGAGCAAGCGATTAAAGCGCCTTCTAAACATTTTCGTCTTCTTTTTTCTTTTTATCTTTCAGGACGTAGGCGATCATGGCTCTCCACTTCTCCCTATCTCTTGCTGCTCTCAATAAATTTCGTCCCTCTTCCCACACCATCCACTTGCTTAAACCCGCCAGGTATGTCATGCATTGCTTTCTCTTGTCTCACTTTCCCTCTATTCGACCTGTGAGTATCAGATTCTCCATGCCCTCCTTTCTCATTACATGTCCAGGAACTTCAGCTGCCTCTTCCTGATGTTAAGTATAAGCCTCCTCCTTGTTTTCCCCCTCTCTAAGACCTCATCGTTGCTCACACACTCGGTCCATGATATCCTTAGCGTCCTTTTGTAGAACCACATCTCCGTCGCCTCGTGTCTATTCTTCATCTTTGAGGAGACCGTCCAACATTCGCTGCCGCAAAGGAGGACAAATATTACGTGACATCTCAGTACTCTTTTCTTCATCACCAAAGAAATCATCCTGTCTCGCAATACTCTGCCCAGTTTTTGAATGCATCCTTGGTCACCCCAATACGTCTACGGATCTCGATGTCGCACTTGCAGGTCTCTGTCAAAACACTTCCGCATCTGCTTGCTTTTATTGTTGCCGACTTGTAAATCGCATTTCGGGCTCATCCTTCTACTCATCAACTATGCATTCTGTTTTCTTGTAGTTTATGCTTAGTCCCTTCTTCTTGCTCTCCTTTGCTACCTTCTATAGGAGGTTTTATAATTTCTTTTCCGTGTCTGCTATCAATTCTTTGTCAACTGCGTATCTTATGTTGTCCAGATTGTAACCGCCGATGCTGAATCTCGGTAGGATTTCCAATTCTCTCTGGATTGCCTCAGTGAACTGTTTTCTACTTTAATTAGAATAGCATTTTTTATTCCAAAATTGTAATCAGTTTTGGTTCGTTGTTTTGTTTTATATTGATTAAGTCTTTTATTATTTTTCATGTAGTCGTGATAGATTTTATGTCGAGTTTAGATAACTTCTTTTTCATTGTAGTTGTAATTGGGTTTATGGTAGAACAATTTTTTTTTATCTTTTCTGTTCATCCATATAGATGTTTAATTATTGTATAAATATTTAAGGAATTTCCTCATTCTAATTTTCTCGTTTTCATTAATACTACTACCATATTTTTACCATGGAGTAATGGATAGCGGCTCGGATTGAGGAATCAGAGAGCCGAGTTCGAATTCCATTCGAATCCATTACATTCACTTACGTGCCCTTGGGAAAAGTATAAATCCTCTTCTTCTCCCCCCGCCCAGCTATGAGTAAATACCAGGATAGACCGGTTTCTATAAGCTTGGATGGCAACTGGTCTACCGTAGAAAGAAATGGCAACATACTGCGGGGGAAAAATCTGCCTCGTCACTCATATGTCGAAAGATACATGATCACCGACTTGTGTATCACGCATGGCATATAACTAATTTACTACTATATTTATAATCATTACTAACGTTATACACTTTCTGACCACCCTATGTTCACAGATAATATCTCCCATCTTCATCATCACTTATTATTATTATTATTATTAGATACGCTTCAACTCATCTTCTCGCATCTACGCCCTATTAACACACTAAGAAGAGAAACTGAAAAAGATTTCTCGGCCAAACACCTCAGCACTTATAGTTAACGTACAATCTGAGTAAGACACAAAAATAAAATAAAATACAATAAAAACATGGGACAAGGGCAATACAAATATTTCTCAATTCCCGCGAATTTTGGATTCCGGCACTGAGGTCTTCAGTTTCTAGTGGATTTTAAATTTAGCCCACAAAAAAAGAAAAAAGAAAAAGCAAACTATACAACAAAAAAGCATCGAAGTAAACAACAGGAGAAACTTGATAATTTCCAAAAACTTTACACTGCTCCTATATCTCAATTTTGTAAAACCCACATATCATACAAAGAACATCTTCGGCTTCCATTTCTATATATTAACCCTTTACCTGCCATGAGCCCCATTTGGGGGATCCTCACAAGATTTATTCCTTTGTTTTACATTGGGGATCTGTTAAAACACTTAAACTCACAAAACTTTGTCGATGTTTTTGAAAATTCCAATTGTATTTACATTGAAATCCTAAGACATATGTTTGAGCATTAAAATAATTTGGCAGTTAATGGGTTAAAATAAATTAAATGTAAAACAATACTGTGCATTTTTTCAAAATATTTAGATTTTGGCATTAAATAACCCATATAGGTGTTGATATACCGCTAAACAAAATTAACTATACAACAAATCATCTTAAATTTTTATTTTATTTCTTCGCCATGAGCCCCATTTGGGGATCTTTTAAAATTAAACTCATTACATGTTATTCCTTTGTATTTTTTTAGTTAGCCCTAAATTTCACTTTCTGTCGTAATTTTATATTTCACGAGTAGAAAAATAATGACTATTTTGAAAATTATTTTTTTTATTATTTCTAATCAATATTATTTTTTGATATTTCATACACATATATATT
Organism: Acanthosepion pharaonis; assembly: GCA_903632075.3. Lineage (NCBI taxonomy): Eukaryota > Metazoa > Mollusca > Cephalopoda > Sepiida > Sepiidae > Acanthosepion > Acanthosepion pharaonis. Next base: position 408,478 of record CAHIKZ030000718.1, on the reverse strand, counting down.
TGATGTTCTAGTTTCTATAAAACCGACAATGGCAATTACTGAAATTAAACATAAGGAATAAATAAACTCCTAAATCACCTGTCTAAGCCAAGAGTGAGCATTAAAAAAAATTGGCAGTTAATGGGTTAATCAAGTTCACCGTATGCAAAGTAGTAAAAACACTGAGAAGCAAGGGGTTATTGGGCGTGCAACAGTTAAAGACAGGAACATTGCGAAGAGCGATAACAGAGGAAGAGTAATCAGGACAGCATTTACATTTTGTGCAGATTAAATATGGTTGGTATACATGGGGCCACAAGGGAGTTCCACGAGAAATGTAAGAAAGGAAAACGTTATGAAAACATTTACGGTTATATCAAGCTAGCTCAACTGTAAATTGGTGAGCCCTCGTCGACAGTTTAGTACTGCGCCTAAATTCAAAGAATCTATGCACCATAGCGAAGAGCGATATTTATTCTGTACAATACAGAAATGTGGCACATGGCCGAAAAGGGGATTGGGGAAAGGACGGTCTTCTTCTGTCTTAACTATAACTTAGCTAGCCGCAATCACTGACCCAATCGTACGAACAATATTCCTTACACCAAAACAACATATCCATACGTACCTTTCTTACTACAATCACCATAATACCTCTTTGTCTCGATGAAACTACTAACTAGTCCCCATATATACAATTCAAAGAAGAGATCATCCAAACACTTACCTTGAAAGTATTTATAAAAAAAGGCAAAGGACGGCAGTCTAGCGATGGGAAAGCGACTGAAGCCGAGGTGCTAGATCGAGACTAATAATATTGCTGATTCTTCTTTAAATTTCATCAATGGGATTTAGATAGCAGGAGCACCGGACCATATGTGGCTGTAATATTCTAAGTATGGGCGAATGCTAGATTTATAGATATTTAAGATACTGACCTAACAAAGGACTCAATATAGTCTATCCACTTCATATTCTACCGAGAAATTTAGCCCAAGAAGTCGCATCGATCCACTCTCCTGGAGGTTAGCATCAGCCATAACTTACGTTTTCGTCGTTTGGTTTAATTTTCGAAAATGAATCTGAGAAGATTATTTACCCTCTCTTCTTATTTTTGAATGTGTGTAAGCGTGTGTGTATGCAAGTTTGTGCGTTTGTACGCATGTATGTGATTGTGTACGCGCGTGCGCAAGAGGGGACACGCGTGCGCACTTGCGCAATGTGTGTCTTTCCAAGGGAAAGTGTGTGTTTCTAATATGACTATCTGATCTGCGAATATGTGTTACCAAAACTGATTACACTCCCTCCGGAGATTGGACTGATAAAATTGCATTTCTTTCGTCTGAATAAAATAAAATTGAACACTTCAGTTTTCTTTTCTATTTCTTTCCTCTTTCTTGCAGACTCCCAAGAGTTTCATGTTCGAGCCATATATCCTGAAAGCAGGAATGATAACTAAAATAACTATTATTTTTTTTATCTATCGTCCTATCTTTCTTTTCGTTTTGATATTACTTTGGTCCTAAAATTCTTCAAATCTTTCATTTGCCTCCGAACGTACCCTAATATACACAGGTATATGCCATTATTGTTGCTGCGCTTGACTCTGTTTTCTTATCTCTTTCTATACTTCATAAACGAAGGATTACTGTGGAGGACATCATTAAAATTTTCACACGCGTTTCATTGTTTTAACTTTGTGTCTCAAATACGCTTCTTGTTCGCCTGTGCGTTTGCAAAAGCAGTTTCGCCGAGGTTTGAATAGTCTAACATGTTTGAATTCATTTCACGATTGAAAATCTATCGTTTGGTAAAGGAAACATATACTTAACATTAGAAAGAGACAGTAGACATTTCCGGGACACATAATGGGGAAAGAGGGCTTGGAAAATCTGATACTCAGAAGTCAGATTGAAGGCAAGCAGGATGGAGGGAAACAACTTATTACATACTTAGTAAGCTTAACTAAACTGATGGCGGAATAACTTTTTTATGAAAAATAAAAAGGACAGCATTTATTAAGTGCTTGAAAGGACAGGTAACTTTGGTTAGCAATGATCAGCTACGTCCCGAAGGGACAAGATGCATAAAGAAGAAGATATCTAACCCTGAGAATATTTGTCGCATTTCTGAAAAGCAGGCACTAAGTTTCAAATAAATTAAGAGATTAGCGCAAATACGTATATCAGCATTGTTATACACATCAATGAAATGTTTATAAGGAATAAGTTTTTTTTCTTTAAATAACATCTCTTGAATAAGATGGTTTTAATGATTTACTTCAGGTAAAATTGGCGACTGATCTCAATAATAACCTAGAGTCAGTTGTTAACTTGTGCAAAGAATGGCATGTTCATTTTAACGTCCCAAAAACAAAACTGCTCTCTATTAATCATATGAGAGACCACATTCTGACGCTGATTTCCAGGAAATTGAATCGTTGCGCCTTCTTGGGGTAACTTCGCTGGCTGAAATGAAGTGGAAAGTTTATTTTAAATCAATTGCAAGGTCTGCTTTTAAGTAAATTGATTCACTGTATCGTGCTAGACATTTTTTCCACCTGAATCTATCTTAGATATTTATAAGTCTACCATTCGTTCATGCCTTGAATATTTCTGCCACATATGGTCCCGTGCTCCTGCTATATATTTAGTGATTCTTGATAAAATCCAAAGAAGAATCCGCCGTATTATTGGCCCTGATCTGGCAACTCGGCTACAATCCTTTTCCCTCCAACGTAATGTATCTTCCCTATGCCTTTTCTATAAATATTTTCATGGTAATAGTTCTGATGAGCTCTTTATTTTATTTAGTTTCTTGTAAACAGTTTTGTTTTCATATTGTAAATATTCATTGGGGATAGTTTTTAAATTGATGTTTTATTCCCCTCCTCCGCAGACAATGAATTGTACATAGGGGGACTAATTAGGATTTTCATAGAGACAATGAGGTATTATGGTGGATGTCGTAAGAAAGGTAAGTAAAAATGCGTTGTTTTGGTGTTAGAAAAATTGTTTGTACTTTTGGGTCAGTGCTTGTGGCTAGCTAAGTTTAAATTTAATACAGAAGAAGACGGTCCTTTTCCCCATTTTTGGCCTTGTGCCACATTTTCTGTATTGAAGCGGAAATAAATATCGCTCTTCTTCATGGTACCTAGGCTTTATGAATTTGAGCGCAGTACTAGACTGGCAGTGAGGTCTCATCAAATTACAGTTGAGCTGGCTAGATTTAACTGTAAGGTTTATGCTAACAGTTTGTTTTCTCGCGCTTCTCGCCTGTGGAACTCTTTTACGACTTCTAGCTTTCAAGTTTGATCTTCAAAAATGTATCTACTGTTTTCCTGATTACGATTCTATTGTTCCGGGTCCTTAATAAAATGTCTGTTTTCTAATTATGTCACACCCAGAATGGGCTTGTGTCTTTGTGGCTTTACTGCCTTCCTTGGGGCGATTTCGATTACAAAAATAATCTCGATGTAAATGCTTGTTCGAGCTTTGTTTCGATAGGCATTTTCTTCATGCAACTTTTCGTATCTTCCTTAAAGAAAACCATTTTAGATTCTTCCTTAAAGAAAACCATTTTAGATTCTTCCTTAAAGAAAACCATTTTAGATTCTTCCTTAAAGAAAAACATTTTAGTGCCTTCATTAAACAATAATATTTTAGTGTCTTTACTCAATAAAAACTTTTATTGCCTTTACTAAAAATATTTTTACGTCTTCAGTAATCACAATATAATTTTTACTGATTTCTTTAAGCAAAAATATTTTCAGTCGATTCATAAGCAAACAATTTTAGTGTCTCCACTAAAAATAGTATTTTATGGTCTTCACTAAAAAATATAAGCTATTAATGCCTTCAATAAGCCAAAACATTTTAGTGCCGTCACTAAGTGAAAGTATTTTTAATGTCTTCGATAATTCCACGAGTCCATATATTTACAGCTATGTACCGCCATGTTCTATACACAGAGGTCACACACTGTTATCCCCTCCATACTCCATTTATAAGAAAGAAGTCCCATTCGAGACATTTCTTCTAAAGAACTGCTACATTATGGAAAAGATGCCGAAAGGGTGCTAACCTGAACACTACAATCTTATCATCTCCATGTCTAGGGTCAAGCGTTATCTATCCAACATTTGTTCATGCATTTCCTTCCTCTCCTACAACAGCCTAATTTAGTAATACTCTACCTTGATTGGCTCTTGTGCTTTGCGTTGTATGAATATTTAGTAAAAAGAAAAATAAGGATAAGCATTTTAGTGTCCTTTCTAAGTGTATGAATTTTCATTGTTTTCCGTAAAAAATATAGTATACTCACTAATCAAAAAAGTGTCCTAAAATATCTACACTCTACCTAATATTACTATTTAGTTTTAGTATGTCCTTCAAAGAAAATTATTGACAGTGATCAGTTTTAATAAATAATAAGTAAGATTTATGGGCATTTTAGCCCTGGTATTCTATTTAAGGAATTATAGCAGAGAAGTTATTAAGAAAACTACTTATAACAGCTTCTTTAAATGTTCTTCGAACTAATCAAATCTTTATTGCATGTTTTCCCAAATTAAACAAAAAAGATTCAAATGGGAATTTCATATTCATCCATAATATATTGATTTAGTACGAGTAGCATAGATGTGGCACAAGGCCGAAATTATAGAGCACAAAATAAGGATCGAACTCACTGCTCAGTCGTAATAAATCTAGCGAGACGACCCTGCTATCATACCACGTTGAAGTGCCCATGTTTACTAATAATATAAAACAAAAATGATTCTTAAAGTATACAAAAATACCAGTATAAAAGAGTTAAGTAAAATTTAAAGATACTTCTTAGATTTTACTAAGATTATGCAGTATTTCTAGTTACGTTTTCATCAAACTAATAGCAATGGTTAGAAAAGAATTTCTATTAGTCAATTCTCGATCTCCACCTGATAAATACAAACTTGGTAAAATATTTTGTATTTATTTTAATTTTTGAATTTATATGTAACTCACGAAATCATACCTTCAAAAAGCCCATTCAGTCCATGAATTTCCAAGTTGTGAGCTTTTCAAGACAGTATGTTGTACTAAAACTGCATATCACCCTTTTTGCAAGCTGACCAAATATGTTCCGCTAATATTATATTTGATATACGCTACACTGCGATGTTAATTCAAGTTCTGAAAACAGATTCCTAGATCGAATATGAAATGAAAAAGTGTTAAATGCAGATTTTAGTTGTAGGTAATGACCATCGAGTAATAATATCTTTTCGTCTGCAACTATGAGTACTTTTTGTTTTAAGACCTAAAAAGTATAAGAATCAAAAGAATATCAAAAACATATTTAAAATGACGATATAATCAGAAAGAAGATGCACTGAACACACACACACACACACACACACACATATATATATATATATATATATATATATATATATATATATATATATAAAAACGGCTTAAACACTAATATTCCATGGTCATAATTTATTCCATTGGAATCGTAAATACGATCCACTTCATCAGACCTACAAATTCAAAAAGAAAACAGAAAAAACAACGCCGGAAATAAAAATAGAATTTAGAGAGAGTGTAAGTCTTGAGTTCCTCTTGGAATTTTTTATTCAAAAAATATACATGTATGTGTATGCACCTATATATATATATATATTTATATATTTTGCATATGTATATATATATTTAATATTAATATATATATATATATATATATATATATATATATATATATATATATATATATATATATGTGTGTGTGTGTGTGTGTATGTATGTATGTATGCATGTATGTATGTATGTATGTGTGTATATATTTATGTATGTATGTATATGTAGTAATAATACAATATGGTAATACGTATGGAATTTACATAAGGATATAGATCTAAGGAGAGTTCTATGTCAAGAGCCAGAGCAAAATTATTATTAATTAAAGAATATCAAACGCTTAAAATCCCATAGGTAGTAATCATTATTTCATGA
>CAHIKZ030000718.1:327500-400000 GCA_903632075.3 Acanthosepion pharaonis | reverse complement strand
GGCCGAAACGTTGTAATAAATATGGCGACAAAGATGAGGACAATAGTCCGAATAATGTAAATAATGCCTCATCGCAGACAGATACTGAGCGCCATCTGACCCCGCGTTGTTTTGTTCGCTAGGCCATGGAGAGCCTCCCAGAGTAGCTAGGTTCTGTGTAAGCCTTTTAAGGACTGCACATTAATATATATATATATATATATATATATATATATATATATATATATATATATATATATATATATATATATATATATATATATATATATTAACAATGGTGACTTAAAATAAGCACACATGCTGACTAGCAGTTTCACGCTTTCAACCATCAAGATCTGATGATTACTTATAAAATTAAGCAAACCATTTTGGTACAGAATGGGATATTTATCAGTTGTCTAAATCAAAAGACAAAATATGAAAAATGGTACACTGCGCACAAAATATTGTTTTCTGCGTAAAAAGACAAATAATTTTTTTTTGTGGGGGGGATTCCAGTTTGACGGCTTCATCTTAACGCTTCGGCTTTTAAGTTCTGCAGCTGCTGCATACCCTTCTAGATTTTATGACACATACCATTCGTCATTTTTCAGGCAAACTTTAAGATCAATTCAAACAGAAATATGCTTTATTTCTTTATCTCAACGACACCTGCGTTTGTCAGTTTTGCCAATTCATCATCAAAGCATCCGAGATGCAAATCTCTGTTATCAAATAGTGTTTTAAATAATATCGATTGTTTGATTAACATAAACGTTAATAAATAAGTTGTTAACATCTAACGTTGCTAATATATAATTTTGTGATGTATAAGTGGCGGTTTTATCAAAATTCATTAGTTGAATCAATGTGATATTTAGTAGGAAGATGATAACGACTTTTTTATATGTAATTAAGAATGCATATCTGAAGATCTTATTTTAATCAATGCATCGTTGTTTTTGTCTGATGTAGATAAAAAATATATGAAATCAAAATATAGTATTAATTCTGGTAACGAGTTCTTGAATCGTTGAGTTTGTCAAGAAAGTCCATTCTTCTATTTTGAAATATTTGACGAGCCTTTTGTTTCCTGTTGAATACGAAACAATTACGGTTTTGGAAGATCTTAAATGTATTTTCTATGTTTTTGTTCCTCTTCATGGAAATATTGAGGGCTACAAATTCCGACTAATCTAAAAAAAAGAATCCAATAATTATTCCAGATTTTACTTGATGGTATGGTGAGAATAGAAATTTATGAGATCATTCTTATTAGTTGATTTGCGATGGACGCTTACTTTTAGACTATGCTTACTGCAGCATAACATATCTAGAAAAGATAAAGTAATTTTTTTTTTCCTTTAAATAAACCTATTCTATCATATGTTCGACTTTGTTTAGTTTTTCTACAAAGCCATGTAAATTAGTTTTGTGTGGACATATTAATAGATTATCATCAATATAACGGATTTATATTGATTTTTTAGGTAAAATATCATGGAAAGTAACAGAAATTCCTAGAAAATGGCTGCTAAAACTCAGCTTAGTGACAACGCTGTTGATAATCCAAATTTTTGTAAAAAGTTATTCTTCAAACAGATATAGAACTGATTGGCGATGAGACAGCAGGTTTTTCTTGTTTTAGCTATTGATAGGGAGGGTTTTTTTTATTGTGTTAGATGCGTTTTAAAAATGATTAAACATTTGTTAACAGGAACGTTGTTGTAAAGGGATTTAATATCTAAACTATCCCTGAATTTATCTGTCATATTTATTCTCCTTAGTTTTTCGACTAGGTTTCCTGAATTCTAAACTTGTGATAGGCTGATTGGAGGGATGTTACAATTTTTCTTGCCTTTCGCCAGTTTGCGGGAAGCGCTACCAATATATGTTATAATGGGGGTACTTTGGGATGGTGGGGTTATGTAGACCACAAATTCGGAGTATGCAAGGCTGATATATAAACATTTATATATCACTAGCAGCATGGCCCAGCGTTGCCCGTGCTTGATTCAAATATCGTACGACTCATATAGCAATCGCTATCACTTGACTTAAAATATTTTTGCCCTTCCTTGCCTTTAAAGGAGTGTCCTTTGCCGTGCTGATGTTGCTACATGCCTCACTTCTTGCCCATCTCACACTGCGAATTTATTCTAAGCTCTATACTAAACATTAAATCTGTTACGAAAAAAGAACTAAAGAAAATGAACACAAAACGATCAGCTTTAAAAAAAGGACTCGTAACTGGAAAAACCGAATGAAAAAAGAATGTTAACAACAAATACGTTTTCACACCCAACCCAGTTCTGCGGAATCAGAATCAACGTTGAGTTTAAGCAAGCGAATGAACCAATTGGAGTAAAGTCCCATGCAGATTTAAATTCTTCCCACTTGTGACGAATGCAGATATCGATTTTTTTGCATGCTAGCATGCTAGTTAACATTCGTGTCCGTCAACTGTTGGCTCTCACGCTGGCCAATAGAATCTTCCTGCCTATTCGTGGCAGCCAGCTATTGGCTCTCACTCTGGCCAGTAGAAAATGACCGCAAACTACATGAAAACTGCCTTAGAAGCATGAAAAAATCGATTATTTCCACTATCGATGGGTGTTGGGAAATGCCAAGACGGTCTTGGCCTTCTAGCTAAATTGGAACATGTGCATGTAAATTTTGGTGCAAATCCGTCGAAAATTGCGGCCGTGCATTCGTTACACACACACACACGCACACTCATCCTGCCTTTTATAGATTGAGATTTTCTAGCACATACACCATATGAATCTATCGTTGTAATCTTAAATAACGATTGGTACGGTTCTATTTCCCCAAAACGATTTCCATTTTGGAAACTTTCCTTCACAGATGTCATTTTCTGTATATACACTACATATAAGTAAGAAATCATAAAAAATAAAAGCACCACTTATTTACTCATATTTTTATTTCTAACTTAAACAATGAACGCTCTTTCTCAAAACTATAATAAATTGCTTATTTTGCTCTAGGCTTCTTCTGCTGAAAGTAAATCATAGTTTATAAGAATTTGAGTAGAGAAATATGATATATAAACTTTATAAATCAGACTAATAATAGTAAGTGAATCACACTTTGGAAGTTTATTAAAGTCGGCTAGGCTGACGGTCTAGACACATCGAATGCCAGAAATATGAATTTAAATTTAAATTTTATCGTTCACACATCTTCAGCGTTCTTTTTGATGCATAATCAAAAACGACATTTCTGCATATATCTTCGCATATATCTTCGATCACTCCAGCTATATATATATATATATATATATATATATATATATATATATATATATATATATATAATATTTTGTTTTTAAATTATGATTCCATCGCTACATATAAACCCTGTTTCAAAAACAGAAGCTAAAATCTTCTATTTAATTATAGAAATTAATTTAAAGTTCCTAGTTCTGTTTCATCCTCAAGCCAATTTTGAAACATGAGAACCCTTATGTAACGATGGAAACATATTTTTTAAAGAAATAATTATAATATAGGCTCTACTTGCGTATTAAGCACAGTATTTTTTTTTAATAGTAAAGAAATTCGGATTATTAACCTAAAGTTTCTTTCCTATTTTTGTAGATATTTGCACATACACACACAAAACACACTCACCCACACACACACACACACAAAGACATATATATATATATATATATATATATATATATATATATATATATATATAATATATATATAGTGAATTATATATATATATATATATATATATATATATATATATATATATATATATATATATATAATTCACTATAATATTAGTGGATGACAATATAATTCACTAATATATATATAGTCCACAACGGAATATACGCTGAGGCAACGCTGGGGTATCCTCTCAAGGGCGCAGGCCTGGGCAGGGTTTTATGAGAAATTTGAACAATAAGAATATTCTTTAGTCTTATGAATTCCTTTTTAAGAACAAAACTCGCTAGGTAGACTTTTTGTTTTAATTTACCATTCAATTACAAAGTAATGTCTATGTAAAACGAACTTTTCTTTCTTTGAGATGAACCTAATATATATATATATATATATATATATATATATATATATATATATATATATATATATATATATGAGATTTTATTGTTTTGTATAAAAATACATTGGTTTTTAAATTCTGAATTTACTAAGAGCTTTAAATCGGATAATTTTGGATGAGCGACTGATTTCAATTTTGATAATCGGATATCAGAGATTTTTAAATAATCGGAAACAAGTTAAAGGTAAATACTGCAGTAGATTAAAAAAAAACCCACTAGTTAAATAATACCGTAAAGAAAATACTACAGTACATAATAATAAAGAGGAAATACAAGTACATAATAATAAAGAAGAAATACTGCAGTACATAATAAAAAGAAGAAATACTACAGTACATAATAATAAAGAAAAATACTACAAATAAAATAAGAGGAAATACTACAGTACATAATAATAAAGAAGAAATACTGCAGTACATAATAATAAAGAGGAAATACTACAGTACATAATAATAAAGAGGAAATACTACAGTACATAATAATAAAGAGGAAATACTACAGTACATAATAATAAAGAAGAAATACTGCAGTACATAATAATAAAGAGGAAATACTACAGTACATAATAATAAAGAGGAAATACTACAGTACATAATAATAAAGAAATAAATACAGTACATAATAATAAAGAGGAAATACTACATAATAATAAAGAGGAAATACTACAGTACATAATAAAAAAGAAGAAATACTAAGTACATAATAATAAAGGAAATACACAGTACATAATAATAAAGAAGAAACACCTGCATACATAATAATAAAGAGGAAATACTACAGTACATAATAATAAAGAGAAATACTACAGTACATAATAATAAAAAGAAAAATACTAACATAATAAAAGAGGAAATACTACAGTACATAATAATTCTACACAGTACATAATAATAAAGAAGAAAATACTGCAATACATAAAATAAGAGAAATACTACAGTACATAATAATAAGAAATACTACAGTACATAATAATAAAGAAGAAATACTACAGTACATAATAATAAAGAAGAAATACTGCATAATAATAATAAAGAAAAATACTACAGTACATAATAATAAGAAATACTACAGTAAATAATAATAAAAGATTTACATAATAATAAAGTTGCAGTACATAATAATAAAGAGGAAACACTACAGTACATAATAATAAAGAGAAATACTACAGTATTTGCAGTACATAATAATAAAGAGGAAATACTGCAAACATAATAATAAAGAAGAAATACTACAGTACATAATAATAAAGAGGAAATACTACAGTACATAATAATAAAGAAGAAATACTGCAGTACATAATAATAAAGAGGAAATACTACAGTACATAATAATAAAGAGGAAATACTACAGTACATAATAATAAAGAAGAAATACTACAGTACATAATAATAAAGAGGAAATACTGCAGTACATAATAATAAAGAGGAAATACTACAGTGCATAATAATAAAGGGAAATTTGTTACGTTGGTTTCTGGATTTAATCAAAAATCGAAGTTGATTTCTTCTTCGGGCGAGAAACGAAATAGAAAAGATTTTAAGCCAAAGATGTAATATTTCTATTTGTTTACTAAAGATAAAAGTCATTTTTATCATTTCACTCATTATTATTTCAAGGCAATAAATCCTCTGAGACACAAGGGGGTTACTGAGTGTGAAAAAATATAAAAAGAAAAAAAAAATTATTAAAGATCGAGAACAATAAAAGAAGCGTATTTAAGAAAACAGTAGATAACGATTGGCATTGCATTTCAATTTTTCAATATCAAACATGACTGGAAATCAAGAGAGAGTTCAACAATAAAAAAGTGCGACTATAAAAGATATGATCTTTCCACCAATCTAACACTACAATTAAATATACAAGGTCTAGCTACCATAGAAGGAAGTTCATCGAACAATTACTATGAAAGTATTTGTATAAAGGGCACAGGGAAGCTACATTATGACGATGAAAAAATGACAAGAACCGTGATATAAAGTCAGGGCCAATAATATTGTAGGTTCTTATTTAGATTTTATCAACAATCCCTAAATATATGGCAGGAGCACTAAACCATATGAGACAGCAGTAACCAAAGCATTTACAAATGCTAGACTTATACGAGGGTGGGATGAAAATGTCAGAGGCTGACTATGAAGGTGTGATGCTAGAACTGTGAAATCATGCATGCATTAATTTCAACTCTTCTTCTTAATAACTGTACTTTTTGTTTGATTTTGTTTTTTCTTTTTTCTTTTTTATGCTTTTCAGGTAAAAGTTCAAAGAAGAAGTCAAACATAACGAATCTTCTTGAATATGAACAGCGTATCCTACGGTCAGTGCGACACTAAGATGACGTACTGGGAGGGCCAAGGGCGCATTCCAAATGCTGTGAAGAGTATAATAAAAAAATAAATAAATAAAATAAATACAAACGGGCAAAATATTAACCCAAATAACCTAAACAAATAAATAAATATATATATATATATATATATATATATATATATATATTTTAAGCATTACGCCTAGAGCAAGCCGTGTAGCCACTAGGATGCAGGGCGTTGCAGAAGATTTGGAGCGAGAGCAGATAGGAGTGATAGAAGAAAGGATGAGGAGAGGGATAGTGGATAGATCAAGGTAACTGGAGATGTCGATTAACATTACATTTGAATAGTTGGAGATTATAGCTCTCAGGCAAACAGCAATAGGGAAGGGTGTTCCACGGGCGAGAGGTGCGAGGTATGAAGCTATTGGAGTAGAAGAGACGGCTACATTTAAAAGTTTCAGTGTAAGGATGAGAGCTGGATGCCATCCTCGTAGGGCGCTCGAATTCATGAAGTCTGGGAACCAGTGAAAGCAGCTCATCGGAGCAATTACCATGAAAGTATTTGTAGAAAAGACAGAGAGAGGCGACGGCGCGTCTGTGAGAGAGTGACTGTAGACGAGATGCCAGATCAAGGCCAATTATATTACATATCCGTCTCTGGATCTTGTCAAGAACTCCGAGGTAAACAGAAGGTGCACCAGACCATATATGGCAGCAATACTCCATGCAAGGGTGAATGGTTGATTTGTATATTTGAAGTATCGATTCCGGGGAGAAAAATTTCCTGGTGCGGCACAGAGAGCCAAATTTCCTCGCAAATAGACAAATAAACGACTTCCGGCAAAATAACCGCCAAAATAGACGACACAGAATGCACCATTGACCCGTATATATAAATAGCCGGAAAAAAAAACAACACTCGTGGCTCTACAATTGCATCTAAGGGTTGCCATCAATGTTCATTTTTATATTTACACGCACTCAATCTCTGATATAGAGCACGTTATCCTATAAATATAGCACACCTCAAAACTACATTTCTTCATATATATATATATATATATATATATATATATATATATATATATATATATATATATAATATTGCAGCATATATATAATAAAAGAGGTAATCATACAAAGAATTAATCAGCAAAGTTAATGTAATTAATGACGAAATCACTTCGCTAACAAATTTAATAAAGAATTAACTTACTAACCATTTGTTGAATGACGCGATCCTTATGTTTAAAATTGCAAGAAGAATTTGATGTTCCGTAGGAGCTAGTACTTTCGAAAATCACCACATTTTCATCATCAGGCTTTATTTTTTATTTCATTCAGGTAACTTCCAAGACGTAAATAAATTTATTGTAGAGCGAAAGATGTCTTTTTAGAGCGTGTTATTTATTAACGGTTACATAATTTTTGAACGTGCAGTGTCACAACGCCAGAGTTGCATTTTAAATATTTCACGTGAGAACTTTTTTGCAATATAGTAATGTGGTAAAACTATGAATTCTTTTGTTGTAACTATTTGTCATAATTAACACACTCTGAGAACTAATTTTGCCTGTAATTAGATTAACTTTAATGATTAATTCTTTGCATGATTACCGCATATATATATATATATATATATATATATATATATATATATATATATATATATATATATAGACTTGTCAGCAGTCAATATACCACATAACACCCTTGAGCGCTTAGCCTCGGAGCGGGTAGAATGGAGATCAACGTGTTTTAGTGGGCTCAGCAATTTTCAATTTGCTTGTCTGAATCATCTTCAAGAAGCGAGAGCAAGGTCTAAATGGTCAGCTAATCTAACAATGATCTTATCTCACAATTCTCACACTTGCTCCATATGTGGCTTACTTTGTAAATCACTAGCGGGTCTTAAATAGCAATTTAAAATTATCGCACAAACTTTCATAACTGAATCAATATACTGTCAGATCCCTATACGAGAATCCATTATTATATATATATATATATATATATATATATATATATATATATATATATATATATATATATAGGACATTATAAAGTCCATTCGCTATTTTAAATATTTATACTTTATATAACTAAACTGTAAAAATATTTATAAACTTGAAAAACTAATTATGGTTTATTTTTATCTATTTTAGCTCTAACGTTTGAAATTACTTTTTCTTTTTAATTTAAATCGACCGAAGGCTTGAATTGAAGATAAAGTATACCACATTTTGGTATTGGCTAAAATTGGTTACTGCTGTCCGAAGAAGATTTAGTTCTTATAACAATAAAGAAACAACAAACAAGAATTCCATCTCCAAGTCGGTAATATAGTTTTAAGATAAGGATTATGTCAATATGGCTTTGTCTGACAGGCCAATGTAAAGGAAGAATACGTAGCGGCCGCAAGACAATATAATAATCTATTTAAAATAATTATTTCTTCTTGTCAGATATTTTTAGAAAACCATTTATTCATACTTTCTGTATTTTGATCACGTGATCGTTGAATAAAATTCGATTAAAGTTTAAAATCCATAAAAAAGATGTCTGTGTGCCAAACGAAGTAAGAAAAGCGAAAGATTGCTATGAAACTGAGTGTCAGATATAAGCAGTTCTTATGTGCGTGCAAGCATGTAGATTAATGTACATATATGTATGTGAGCATGCAAAGAGATGATACATCCGTAAACATGCGAATCGGATTTAGGAAACAGTCAAATCCTCCTTCCAATACTTTTCGATGCATTTGTAATTATTTTGATATTGTTAAGATTAGATAAATTGTTTTGAACAGTAGATGTTAACGAATTAATAGGTATTATATTCATGATTTAAATATTAGTGTATGCAGATTATTTGTGCTCATTAATGAAATGCTATAATTATATCAGATTTTATTCTTTTTCAGTGATGAGAGTAGAAATTTATGAGGTCATTCTTTTTGGTAGAGTTGGATGTATGAAAAGGTATATATAAAATAAAGTGTTCCTTAGCTACCTATCTCTCTCTCTCTCTCTATATATATATATATATATATATATATATTTTCTTCATTTCCTACCTATTTATCTATGATTCCTTATTATCTATCTATCTATCTACTATGTTTCCTCATTATCTATCTATCTATCTATATCTATAAACATAAAAAATGTCTTAAAATAATTGTCAGATTTTGTCCATTTCATAATGTTTGATGTCATTTGTTTACATGTAGATACGCATCGAGCAGATATGAATGTACGAGAGAAAATCATGGAGAATTATAGTTTAAAAACAATAAAATCGACCTGGCTAACCGAAACGCTCCTCTGTGGCTAAATCGGTAAAGCACGCCAGGGTATATGATGGTTCCGTATAGGATTCAGGTTCGATTCCTGTCGGAGGGCATATATTTTCTATGACATTTTCTCAGAAATTCAGGCCGGTAAATGTCGTTAACACTATTTATTATAAACAGAGCATTTACTTAAATATTTGTATCTCTAAAATGAACGTATAAATATTAAAAATGTCTTAAAATAATTGTCGGACTTTATCCATTTCATATTGTGCGATTATCTATCTACTATATTTCCTTATTATCTATCTATCTATCTACTATATTTCCTCACAATCTATCGATGGTTCTTCATTATTTATCTATTTACTAGGTTTCCTCATTATTTATCTATCTAATGTTTCCTTATTTTCTGTCTATGTAAAAAGAACTTTTCTTTCTTTGAGGTGAACGTATTATATATATATATATATATATATATATATATATATATATATATATATGTTTCCTCATTATCTATGTATCTATGAACATAAATTGGTTGATGTAAAAAGTTATCTTTACGTTCTTTTGCACAATTCTCAAATTTTAGATTCTCCTTCGATTTTTGCCGATCTCTTTAGTGTTTCTCAAAATCATTCAAATGTATTCGCCATGAAAAACCTTAGAAACTTTTCCGAAACACGCAGACGCCACATAAACATCTGGAAATGACCATCTATTGCCGCATCAACACGTGTATTTCTCTTTTTACATTTTACAAGCAAGTTAGATATCAGCAGTCTAAACGTTGATGTATCTCGATCTTGCTGCATTCTGTACTTGTGTGACTCATTCGCCTGAGGAAGATCACTATCTGTTCAGAGAGTTTACATGAAGGCTAATGTTTCTTCCAAGGTTCGAGTAGAATCCTTTTCTTTTACGAAGGCATGCCGTACGTTTCCACCACTTTCTCTGTTCTCCTGAAACTTACTGATGTCTTGATTGTTGAGCCTGGTGGAACATGCTTCAGGTTTATATATCGGTATATTAATATCAGGTTCTGTGATATTCCTGACAATTTCTAATGGATTTTTTTTCCGAACGTGTCACTTGTTATATTACAACGTGTCTGTACCGTTTTAATAATTTCTGTTTGAATTTACGAAATGAGGGGTTATCCTTATTTACACTAGTACAACTGTCATCACTTTGTTGTTATCAGAATGTTTCGGCCGTCTGGCTCTTCGGACTTCTTCAATTGTTTGTCGATCAGAGTAACATTCAGAGATTCAATTAATTTAAATCCACTCAGGAAATTACTTCTTTTTTCGAGAAATTCAAATACCATTCTTCGCTCCCAATTACTGGAATCTGATGATAATATTAATTAATGTACAAAAAAAATAACAAGAAGGAATAAAATCATTCGAAAAACACATTTGTTTTGGAAATGTTTCCTTTAGAAACAAGGAATTCAAACAGTGTTTTCTACATAACTCCTAGGATGGTGCTGGTTTGGCAAATTCCTCAATGCTCGGCGTATTTTTCATATATTCTTCCTTTACACTGTTATTGTTTTACGGCCAAGCAGAAATCATTGCCTACGCAATGAATTCAACTTGTTGAAAATGTCAAAGAGTTCCGCGAAGAATTCATTAATCTAAAGTTGGATTTCTTTTATGATGGAAAACAGAATTTAGCTGAAAGCTAGGCTAAGGCTATGAAACTTGAACAAAATACTATGCTGATTTGAAAATGATACAAACAAAATAGCTTCCCTAAGTTTTGGATGAACACTATCAATCATGTTGAGTATGTTGATCTACATCAATATTGTAAAATCTATCAGTGTTTTATTTTACCTTTCGTTCTTTATTTCCTGGTTTCTTCAAATACCTTTCTGTCAATTCATACCTATCTCGATTTTTCGCCTTTTCCAATCAATCTATCTCTGTCTGCCCAATATCTATCTCTCTTTCTATCTATCTATATATCTGTCTTTGTTTGTATCTATCTATCTATCTATCTATCTATCTATCTATCTATCTATTCCAGTCTGTTCATATCTATCTATCTATCTATCTATCTATCTATCTATCTATCTATCTATTCCAGTTTGTTCATATCTATCTATCTATTCCAGTCTGTTCATATCTATCTATCTATCTATCTATCTATCTATCTATCTATCTATCTATCTATCTATCTATGTATCTATCTCAGTCTACCCGCATCTATCTATCTATCTATCTATCTATCTATCTATCTATCTATCTATCTATCTATCTATTCCAGTTTGTTCATATCTATCTATCTATTCCAGTCTGTTCATATCTATCTATCTATCTATCTAACAGTCTACCCGTATCTATCTATCACAGTCTACCCGGTATCTATCTATCTATCTATCTATCTATCTATCTATCTATCTATCTATTATTCCAGTCTGCCCGTATCTATCTATCTATCTATCTATCTATCTATCTATCTATCTATCTATCTATCTACCTATCTATCTATCTATTCCAGTCTGTTCATATCTATCTATTCCAGTCTGTTCATATCTATCTATCTATCTATCTATTCCAGTTTGTCCATATCTATCTATCTATCCCAGTCTGTTCATATCTATCTATCTATCTATCTATCTATCTATCTATCTATCTACGCCTGACTATTCCAGTCTGTTCATATCTATCTATCTATCTATCTATCTATCTATCTATCTATCTATCTATCTATCTATCTATCTATCTATTCCAGTTTGTTAATATCTATCTATCTATCCCAGTCTGTTCATATCTATCTATCTATCTATCTATCTATCTATCTATCTATCTATCTATCTATCTATCTACGCCTGACTAATATCTGTGTATCTATCTATCCATCCATCTATCTCAATAACTTAACTCAGTCTGGACGTATATTTTTTTTTTATTAAACTTATCCTATGTTGTTTTGTATATTTACATACGTTTCTATACTATGATCAGTACAGTGGCTGAAATAGTTGCGTAATATCCCAAAGTCACCAATTATACCTATTCGAGCTCAGATAAAACACTTTTTTTATGAATATAGGATTCTGTTTTTAGGTTTCAAAGAATGGCAATCCTTTACTTGACATTGAGCCAATCGAATGTTAAAATCTTTCCTTTGTTTTCTCTTGCACTGAGTTTTTTTTTGTTTTTTTTTAAAGAGCATTCATTCTTACTCTCAATAATTTCACATGTTTGTGAAACAATCGAATTCGATGCATTATTCAAAATGACTTTATCTCCTTTTTTTATGTGTCTTGTTCCACCAGGCCGTATCCGATCATGGCTCTCAACAACTTCCTGTCCATTTTATCTCTTAATAAATTTTATCTTTCTGCTATTTTTCTTAAACCCTTCCCAACATACATTTACTCAAGCTCATTAACAATGTAATGCGTTTTTTTTGCCTTTGAAGCGTCTTTTTTTTTTTAATTTGTCTTATGGGTCAAATTTTCCAAGCTTTCTTTCCTCATCATTTGCTCTAGAATATTCAACTTTTACTTCCTGGCGTTAAGTATAAGATTTCTTTTTTGGTTCCATTTTCTCTAAACGTTTGATATTCCTCACACATTCTGTCCATGGTTTCCCTCATCAATTTCCTGCAGAACCAAATTTCTGATATCTCCAAAAATCTTCTTCATTTTTGAGGAGATTGTCCAGCCTTCACTGCCATGTCAGAGGAATGATATTAGCTAAAACTTCAGTACTCTTTTCTTTATTTCTAATGACATTTTACCGGACCAAAATATTTTTTCTTTGGGCATATTAATCTATAAGTAACTTCTTTATATGTCGTATCCCCTCAGAACGTAAGCGATCATGGCTCTCCACAGCTTTTCTCTCCTTTATATCTCTGAATCAAATTTGTTCTGTTATTTTTCTTCAACCCTGTTCCGCCATCCATTTATTCAAGGACACTAAATATTCTACGCGTTGTTTTCCTGTTTTCTCTCTCTCTGCCCTGTGAGTATCAGATTTTCCAAGCCTTCTTACTTCCTTATGTATTCTAGAAATTTCAACACTCTTCCTGATGTTAAGTAAAAGTTTCCTTTTCGTTGCCATTTTCACTAAAACTTCGTCGTTGATCACATGTTCGGACCACTCTATTCTCGGCATCCTTCTGTAGAACCACATATATGTTGCTTCAAGTCTCTTCTTCATCTTTGAGTAGACTGCCATACAAGGGGACAGCTATCACGTAACAATTTAGTACTTGTGTCTTTGTTTCTTATGAAGTTTTTTTTTCCTATTTCTTAGTACTCTGCTTAGCTTTTGCAAAGTATCTTTGTCTCTTCCAATACGTCTTCGGATTTCGGTGCCACCCTATCGGTCTTTTGTTAAAACACTGACCATGGGCGGTAGCACCTGTTAGGGTAAATAGTTAACCTCCAAACTGGGGTGAAAAAAACTGTAAAGCTATAAAAATTTTTATAGTAAAAATATGAGTTATATTTCCATACAGTGTAACCCGGATATAAGAGAGTTGTCGGGACCGGAGAAGAAGTCTCTTATATTCGGGTTTCTCTTATATCCGGGTTTCTCTTATATCCGGGTTTGGCCTATTTTATATACATTAACACAGGCTCTAATTTGGGACCGGAGAAAATCTCATTTATATCCGGGTTTCTCTTATATCCGGGTCTCTTATATCCGGGTTACACTGTAGTTAAAAAAGTAGCAGCAATACATTTTTTTTAAACAAGTAATTTTTTTGTTAAAAAAATTACTAATGCTCCCAAGAAAATTAATTTTAAATGACCCATGCCGCTAAACAAACAAACCTTCCTCAGTTAAAACACTTCCAAGATATTTAAATTTCCGTATTTGATTGATATTGGTATCTCCAATTTGTAATTTGAACTTTGGACTCAACCTCTTACGAATAACCATTTGGCCTTCATAACAATTACATAATTTTTTTCTGATGAGGTTATCACAATACCGAAACGTATTTTATTTTATACTGTAACATAGGATGAATGTAAGTTACGCATTGATTTCTTTTTTTACAGCAAGTTCAAACAGATGGCATTTATTGATATTTCGTGTCGGCTCTTAAATTATTCCAAATGATTCCACTTAGTAAATTAATGCCGGCTTTTATTTAATTTATTACGATTTCTGGGTCGCATTTGACCGCAATTATTTAAATCCTTGTTCTATATGTGAGTTCAGCTAAATGTCGTTATTGTTTTGAGTTTTCAACTGAAAGGTTTCCTTGCATTGATTTCTGGCCGACATCTGATTCTTCGTTCAATGGCAGCATTTTGTTGCAAATTCACATTTTCTATTTTGGGAAGGTTTGATTCTGATAATTCTCAACACTCCCCATTATAAATAAATGCCTGTTCGAAAAGTATCGAAATATTTCGAATCTATTCAACTGCCCAGTTTTCAGGCCTTGTGCAAGGATTTCTGGAAAGCAGTCGCATTATCAAAGTCACTCAATATGTGTGGTTTCCTTTGATTTCTGGCTTGTCAGTATATTTAAAAAAAAACTTCGTGGACGAGATTAGCGAAAAACCGACGAGGTGGATGATGGGCTTACCAAAACAGGATTTGTCTGTTTTGAAAAGACGGATAAAAAGTGTGATGTCCTAAGATGTGTGTTTCGAAATGAAATAAAAATCTGCATTGAGAAAAGTTACGATACGTTTTCGTTAACATTAAATAATTTCATTCTAGGCAGACCTAGTGAGGTGCACAAATGTGAGCTGAATACAGAATTTATCAAAGACGAGTCTTTAAGAACTCAGGTGAACAGTCTGACCGTTTTGTCGACGTATTAGCCCTCTACCTCCTTTTGGCAAAAGACTAGAACCTCTAATCAACTCTAAAATGGTTAAGCATCTTACGCAGCAGGACCTTCTCTCAGACAAGCAATATGGCTATCAATTCATTAGGTCAACTGGTGATGGACTGACGATTATTGCTGAAAGTGTCTGTCAAGCTTTAGATAAGAATAGCGAAACTCAAGCTGTTGCTTTGGACATCTCGAAAGAATTTAACAAAATATGGCATGCCGGTCTTCTTCATAAGTTTAAAGGCGATGGTTTTTTCTCTTCTGTTTTTAAGAATTTCACCTCAAGCAAGGCCGGAGTGTCACTAATACACTAGGTGTTACAGAGAGAGAGAGACAGCAAGAGTAAAGAGTCTTAAATTCTTAGCTATCAGGGAAGCAAATAAGAGAAAAGGAATTTCACAGACGGGTAATTGCGAGATAAGAAGCTGTTTTAGTAGAATAGACCGCTACATTTAATCGTTTTGATATTGAGTCTCATCAGTTCTGCCAGGTCAAATTGGCATCTGATCTCAAAAGTGACAGTCTGTTGTTAACTAGGGCAAGGAATGGCTTGTCAATTTTAACGCTTCCAAAACGAAACTTCTCTCTGACATGAAGGGGAAAGATTATATGAAATCAATGGCTAGGTCTGCCGCTAAGAAAGGTGATTCACTGTATCGTGATAGACAGGTTTTCTCTCCAGAATCTATCTTACATATTTATAAGTCTACCATTCAATCATGTTTTGAATATTGCAAGCTACATATGGTCCGGTGGCCATGCTGCATATTTAGAGATTCTTTATAAAATACAAAGAAGAATTAGCAATACATGTCGCATACATTTACATTTGAATTGGCTACAGGCAACTGTAAGTTTTATGTTAAAAGTTTCATTTCTCGAACTTCTCGCTTGTGGAACGCTATTCGACTTCCTTCTAGCCAACATTTAACTTCAAGAATTTCATTCAGTCGTTATCCACTGTCTTCTTGATTCCTCTTCTGTTGTTGTTCTTGTCCCTTAATCAGGTTTCTCTCTTTTTCTTATTCATTCCTACTCAATAACCCCCCCCCTGTGTCTTAGTGGTTTTAATGCCTTGCATGGGGTTAAATTACAAAGAAAAATGATTATGGACTTGATTCCATATTCTTTAAATATTGCTTCAAGTATTGTGTTAAATATTTCCATTAGTATCATTGTTACTTAGAAAGGGTTACTGAAGGGGGAATAACCAAAACGGAGGTTGAAAATGAAATTTTAATCTTTATAATATCAATAAATACAATACTCGCCAGCGGTATGAAGTAGGTAAACCACTTCTAATGGTGGACTCTTAGTCAGTGCATTAACCCCACTAACAATAGTGCCCAACGTATTTATAAGGATTGGTACATAGCCATTAGTGTTCATAGGTACAGTATATAACAACAATCTATGCTGTTTAGTTATGTCGATAGAAAGTCTTAAGAATTGTACTGAAAAGCAACTGTAATTAAGATGAAAGAAAAAGTCAAAAGTAAATAATCGCCGCTCAGGATATCATTTTGCATCTCTTCATCAGCAACGTGGATCAGAATTAAAAGGTAAGATGCAGAATGTTTACACGAAATAAATGTGTCTTATTATCCCAATATAGCATTACTCACTTTCCAGCTTTAACAAAATTCAAAAAATATTTATAGTACCTTGTCGGTGATGAATCATTTTCCACCCTACAGCCAGTTTCCCCATAGTTGAAATGCCACAAGTCTATCAGTGTCAGGATTCCTGAGGCAAAAGGATTTAAGTCTGAGTCTCGCTCTTTATTCATAATCATTGTAACCTAGAAAAGGTTACTAAATGAGGAATAACCAAAACGGAGTTTGGAAATGAAATGGTAATCTTTATAACATCAGCAAAATAAAATACTCGCCAGCGGCATGAATTAGGCAAACCACTGCTTGTGGTGCACTACTTAGTCAGTACATTACCCTCACTTACAATAGTGTCCAACGTATTTCAGAGGATTGGCACATACCCATTAGTACGTTATATAACAAGTATCATCATATTTTTGTTACAATCACTTTGATTAGGATTTCATTTTATTTTAAAAGTCATTCATTTAAACCACATGCATGGACCAAATCATCGATGACCGAAATTGTAATGCCAGGGATTTGAAACTCAGTGTTTTAGATAGAATTAGCAGAAGAATTCTTGTCATAGGCTATACTTATTTCTGTTGTAGACTTGTTACCAAACAAGGCTATAGGACCATTTCTGTCCTGCTATTTTGATCCATAGCTGGAGGGAGAAAAAATGAATTCTTCCCTTTCTCAAAAGCAGTTACCAGTTAATGAACTCAACTGGAATTGAAATTCGATTCTTCGATTTCCAACTCCGTGCCTTTATCCATTACACCACCCGCAAATCCAAGTTACAGAACCTGTTATTCCCAAGCGGTCAACCATCTACTTACGTACTGATAATGCTCAACGTTGCTTAACTTCTGTGTTCCGACGAGAATCAGTTTTTCAGCATTGTATTTTCATTACCACTAAACCAAGTATCACCGAATATTTTAACCGCAGATTAAAGACCCTTATCTATTTTGTAAACGTTTAATCAACTTAGTGTGGCATGAGGCTAATTGATATAATTTTACTGTATCAATCATTATATGAAGTATGTCATGGTATTTACTGGTCTCACAACAGTGACAAGATGTACACAAGGTCAGTTTCATGTGAGGTACTAGATCGCGTACACCCGGGCCAAAAATTGACCAGTCTTGGCAACCGTCGGTTGCGCTTACATCGGGATTGCTATCGAACCCTTTATTTAGGGGCTTACAGCCGGGACCGGGCACCTTTCGATATTTTTTTCAGTTTCGCTTTGTCCGCAGGCAGAGATGCAACATAGAAATATTAACGCTACGAATAGGACAAGTACCATGAAAATAAAGACTCAGTCTCTTACATATTTTCTAAGATACATAAGATAGGTAGTACCAGTGGTTAACGGAGTACTATCTCACCCACGAAGCAGATTATTGAAAATTGATATAAACATAAAAGTATAAGAAAGTATGAACGTTAGACAAAACATCATATAAGAATAATAGAAAACTGATACAAGCATTATAAAACTGAAATAAAATATATCAAATATATTAAGTTAGTATAAAAATAATGAAAAATTACTATAAAATATATTATAAATTTATTATAAAATATAATATATGATTTAAACTTACATAACTTATGCAAATTACATTAGTATAATCATTGTCCTATTTATTGTTTTATTTCTAAAGTAATAATAATTTGGTGACGAACTGTTTACTCCTAAATCCAGATCAAAATATATATGTGCGTTTGGGTCTATATGTGCATACCTCAGATGGTCGTTCCTTGTCGTGGTTATGGGGCTTGTGTGATCCAGCAACTCTAAGAGCGATACCGTCGGGGGGTTCTAAAGGTCGAAAACGAGAAACCAGACTAAGCGTGACCAACCCCAAAGACCCCAACGGTGGATCAAGCGGATGATGATTACAACAGATCTCAACGGTTGAAGCAGCGGATGAAAAGGGCTACGCCTTACGGACATGCTATAGAAGGCTCCAGTCGAAATGAAAATAGAGTCAGTGGCAGTTCGTTACAGTTTCATAACTGGATTCTACATGTCTTATTCATTATGTAGCGCAAAGGCAGGTCATGAAGTCATGCGTGTGGGTTACTTCCTGAAAAGTTGAGGTCCACCTTAAACAAATCACACCATCGGCACTTTCGCCTATTCTGGTTTCTTTCACCTCCAACCAACTCTTGCAAAGCCAAACGGCAACAGGGAATGGACGACGGGAGCAGATTTAGGTGAAACAGGAAGATTTTAGCCCTGAACCTGAACATTGGCGTTGAATGTAGTCATCAGCACCATCATCATAAAAGAAGCGATCAACAAAGAAAAAAAAAACACTGGATACGAGATAAAAATCGACGACATCTATGAAACCATTAGGCGTAACAAACTGTTATGTAACAAAATATATAAATCTAATAAGAATTATAATAAAAATCTAATATCTAATAAAATTTACTATATAGCATTTTATTTTTAGCAAGGGAATTTTCATTTCCTAATCTGACATATTTCTAATTTATTTGTTTAAAAGCTATTATTTTATGGATCCTCATATTTGAGATGCTCTGTTTATATATATATATATATATATATATACTCGACTCTCCTGTCGAGACGTATGAGGGTCAAGCAGATCAGTTCCTAATAAAACCGACAGCCGGACAACAGCACATGAGATTTTGATTATAGTGGTGAAGGTTTCGTGCAGAACCATCCACACTTTTTGAAGGGTCGATTACAGAGACCTGGTGCACTACGTGCCACAAGGTCCCCAAACGGCCCTCTGCAGGTTTTGGATTCAAAGTTGTTCTTCTCCTAGACCAGTTGCCATCCAAGGCTATAGAAGCACGTCTGTCCTGCTATTTAACCCATAGCTGGTGGGAGAAGAAGAGGATTCACACCTTTCCCAAGGGTATTAGAACGTAAGTGAATGTAATGGATTCGACTGGAATTGGAACTCGGCTCTGCGATTCCTCAATCCAAGCCGCTATCCATTACTTCACCTCTTTTATATTTACATACGATCTATCTCTGATATTGAGCACTTTATCCCCTAAATATAGCACACATCAAGAGTATATTTCTTCATTCATACATACATGCATATATATATATATATATATATATATATATATATATATATATATATATATGGAGTAATGGATAGCGGATTGGATTGAAGAATCATAATAACCATAATATAGCATATCTAATAATATATTTCTGCATATATATATATATATATATATATATATATATATATATTATAAATTAATTGATTTAAAATATGGTTTTTCGCTACACAGTTCTAACCATGTTTCAAAAATGGAAGCTGAAAGCCACGAATTTAATTTTGTGATTAAATTAAAGACATTAGTTCCATTTCATTTACTCCAAAATTCGTTTGACCTCTCCGCCTCGAAGAACCTCCTGTCCGAGCACAGAAATAAATTAATATACTAATTAAATACATAAATAAAAACAAAGCATCTACTCAAATATGAGTATCCATAAAAAAAGGTTAAAAAATAAATTAGAAATAGCATTATATATAAAACTAATACAAAACATTATTAAACAAATATAAAACACGTTATAAATAATTATTATACTAATATAATTCATAATTTGAAATCTTAACCTTTCGCTATCAATGTCTGCCTAATGTAAACATTAACCTTTGAAAACCGTGCCTTGTAAAAATAAATGAGTCCCACCGAATCTCGCTTTATATATTGCCAGCCAATTTGATTTGCTTTCTTTTTGATAGATGACGAATTCAAATTCCAGTTTCTTTTTTTTTCTGTTCTATTTTGGGGTTTATATTTATATGAACGGTATGAATCCACGCATTCAATGGCGAAACCATCTTAGCTCAGTAGACTTGTGTGGCCCTCAAGTCTAAAAGAATATAAATGTAAATTGAAATCTGTGGAGAAAGAAACGAAAAACCACTCGATTTCTTTTTCCACGGATGACACGGCGGTTCACTGTTATTAAGAAAATAAACTCTGTTGAGAATCTTGATCGATAACATCCTGAAGAAACATGACTTTTGTTCTAAAGTTAGAGAGTTATCTTCTCTTGAAAACTCTATGGTTAATGACCGAGATTTGAATTGTCGGATTTGAATCTTCTGATAATATTTTCTAAAATGTCAATTTTATTTTTGACCATCGTATAAAATGTTAAAAGTGCAATTTTATGAAAGTTGCAATAAAATGTTGCTTTTATATCAAAGTGCACTTACCTCACACGAATGGTTAAGGTTATCTTTATCTTCTAAATCTGTTTCCACCTTTAATAAACAGATAAAAAGAAAACGTACTTTTGATTGTTATTGTTACTGAAGAAACGCCAGGGAATGATACCTGGAAATTGAAAAAAACTTGGTTTCGTTTTTATTTAGTCTTGAAAAGAAATTAGAAAAAGATTAAATAATTTACGTCCGTTTTTTTTCTTTTCTTTTTTTTCTTTTAATCTTTTTAGGAAAAACAATGTTTTCGGTAAATTTTTTCAGCAATGTTAAATATGTTTCGAAGAGAATTTCTTTTCTTATATGAAGTCTCCGTGATCTGTTGATTTCAAACGAAATTAATTGATATAATTCAATACACGAGCAATTTACTACAGTGTTTCACACAGAACGATTACCTGTCATACCTGGCTAATCATTCTTCTACTATGGGCCATTTACCTTCAGGATGTGGGTGATTATGGCTCTCCACAATTTCCTGTACTTTTTAGCTCTCCAGTTCATTGTTATACGTGAAACACGCCTGGAAAGTTTAAATTCACTACTGAGGATGCAGAAACTTTTCTCGCACATGCTGCCGTTTCTCTCTGCTGTAGACTGCAAGCGTATAGCCAACAAGGCTATAGAACACAGTTTGTTCTGGTATTCAGTATATATATATATATATATATATATATATATATATATATATATATATATATGGACGAAGGGATGGGTTCGTGCCTTTCCCAAGTGCATTTGTGCGTAATTGAATGCAACGAACTCGGCTGAAATTCGAACTCGGCTCTCATATGTTGCCGTTATCCATTACACCATACCGCACATTAGTAAAGTAATTTCGTAATATTTTGGTCACATGACTATGAAATCGTAAATATTACGACCGAATGAAAATTGTGAAGGTAATGAGCCGAGATATTGCGAAATATTTATATGCAAAATTTGAGTTACATAAATATATCTTGTACAGTGTAACCCGGATATAAGAGAGTTGTCGGGACCGGAGACTAAGTCTCTTATATCCCGGTTTCTCTTATATCCGGATTTGGTCAATTTTATATACATTAACACAGGCTCTAATTTGGGACCAGAGAAAATCTCTCTTATATCCGGGTCTTTTATATCCGGGTTACACTGTACTTGGATTCATCAATTAAGTCCACCAAGTATTAATACAATTTACTGAAACTAATTTCATTAAGATTATATATTCTATTATAAATAACATAAGTATGTTTCTATATGTATATCTGTAGTTGGATTAACCTTCAAATTCACGATATTTAGACCCTTAAAACCCTATACATTTTATTTAAGGAAAGTACTGATATATAATCTATTACTGTACTTTATTATAAGCGATGATATTTCTAAATTAAAAAAATACTAAATAGTTAGTATAAGAAAATGTAACAAGTTCACTCCATTATTTAAGCTTTCCAATTTAAACCTGACGTCATTGAATTATTTTTTTTAAAATAAATATTTGTAAAGTCAATAGATGAATAATGAATTGTGGCATATTCCGTATTTTTAGTTCAATAAACAGCAATTTTAAGGATCATCATTAATAAATATTTATTTATTTATATATAAAATTCTATGACTTCCGTTAGTCCGTCCGTCACACTCTCTATATAGCCATATATTGACTTATCGAAACCAAACCTTGGGGAGAAGTAGAAACAGGTAAAAGCTACAAAATACAGTTGGTGTTAATAGGCTGCGAAGCTTAAAACAATAAATTTTTGACTAATTTGAAAATTTTAATGTTTTATTATTGAACATAAAAAATACTCCCACTCTTTTATATATAATTTAATGATTAAAATAACACATATTTATTTAATAGAAATGCAATATTGTTTCTACATATCTCTCTTAAGTTTTTTTTATACACAAGATTCCAGTGATTTTTCCTTTATTTTTTTTACAGCTTTTCAATTTCTTTTGAATAATTTAAAATCGAAACCTATTTCAGATTGTAGGAGGTTGCTTACAGTAGCTAGCGTTCCCAATCGGTCACCCATGCAGAGAAATGATCGAAATTTTGGTTCCAAATTTACTGATGGAATGATTTTGAGAGATGGCTGAAGTATCAGTTTGGAAACAGTTCAAAGTCTTTTAATATTTCAATAGCAGATCATCTGTCGCAGTTAACCAAGCCATACAATTAAAAGCTATATGCAATTATTCTTTTTTAAATAATCATCGTTGTCTATTCAAAATGTAAAAATTTATGGCTCTCCACTGTTTCCTTTTATCTAACATCTTTAACTATGCATTGCTACATGCATTAGTTTACTATTTTTCTTAATTACGCCTTTTTTCTCCTTCTCCTTCACTAGACTGCAACTATTGCTATAGAGTATAGACTGTCGGCAACAACGAGATCATTCTATTTAGTGAAACGAGGCAGGTGCTACCGCTGGGTTTAAATCCCAGGGATCAGGCTACCTTCATAGATTAGAGATGACTTACTCGATTCCGATCTTAGAAAAAAAAGGTAAGCATACAAGAAATAAGAGAAAAAGAAAATGACAAAATGGCAAGCAATTTAACAAAGTGATAGGAAATTAACTTGAAAAATGCATATAAATTTTTATGCATAGCTGTCATCACTTTTCAACAGATGAACAACTGCCTTACACCATTATTATTATTATTATCTTTATTTTATTTCCTTTGATTTCTGATGTGTACTCATTTCTTTCCGGGTCCCGCCCAGGGACCTAAGGTTAAAAATTGCATCATGACATTTTCCACTGGAAAAAATATTACATAGACAAAATCCTTTGTAAGGTGTGGGCTGTATTCGTGAGAACAACTTTTTGTATTTCTTTAAGGTATGGGCTTCCAGGGATGCCTTCAATTAGTCTACTGGAATCTTTTCCAAACAATCTGAGGGCTCCAACTACAACGGGAATTGAAGATGTTCCCATGTGCCACATTTTTTAGATTATTATTATTATTATTATTATTATTATTATCGTCTAACTCAGAAGTAGGGGAGAATCTAGCGAATATTATTAATTAATTTTTTTTGGGGGGGTATCATTACATCAAAGATATGCGCTTTTCTTTTCTTGTACAAAATACAGATGGTTGGTTGTTTTTGTTTAGTGATACAGGTCTTAGTAATTAACCCATAGATGGGGGAAAATGAGGAGGGATCTATACCGTTCCCAAGTCTATTTGTACATAAATGAATATAACCAGCCCAACTGGAATTTGAACTCTGCTCTCCGACTAAGAATTCTGAGTCGTTATATATTACCACCAGCCGCACATCTGTATTTACAGCACCTGATACTCTTAAGCGGTCTAGGTAAGGACCAAGCTATACGTACGAAATTTTGAATTATTTACATAATTCCGAGTATTGTCCATATTCGTGAAATAAATGGCAACATCTTCTTGAAAGTTAAACTTAAATCGATTTTAAGTTTTGTAAAAGCAAAGACCACGCTTCTATTTTCTCTCCAAGCCTGATTCTATTTATTATATTAATTCTAAAATACCTGTCTATATCTCCGAGATGAGGTATTATGTACATTAGTTACATTATTCAGACTATTGTCCTCATCTTTGTGGCCATATTTATTGCAATATTTCGGCCGTTGTACGTTCGGCCTTCTTCAGGTAGTTGGAATGTCGAACTGAACGCTTTATTTCGCTCACTGGGGTAGCCTGTTAGTTATGTCAGTTATCAGTTATCTCCTGTTAATTTCCCTCGAAAAGTTCTCCACTGCCTTAGCCGGGTATTGAACTCACACTCACCTAAGCCAGTGGAGAACTTTTAGAGGGAAATTAACAGGAGATAACTGATAACTGACATCCATTAAGCACGGCACGTGGAACTAGAACAGTCTACCCCAGTGAGCGAAATAAAGGGTTCAGTTCGACATTCCAACTACCTGAAGAAGGCCGGAGCGTACAACAGCCGAAACGTTGTAATAAATATGGCGACAAAGATGAGGACAATAGCCCGAATAATGTAAATAATGTAATTCTAAAATATTTCTACAATCTTACGCGAACGCCCAATGCGAATTACAGGACACTGCTGATGAGCAAATCAAGGACTTGCGAGTGAGCTACTGCCTTGAACACCCCTGTCATGGAGCAAGATACGTTGATCTCCCACCTAAATTGACTAGCTGTCTTATGACACAAAATGCCACCCTAACGACCTTCCAATCTTGAAGCAAAACCGTGATGGTTAGCGTGATAGATTCATGAATATCTCGGCCGAATATTCTTTATGATAATCCAACACAGATCTTTCAGAAAACCAGACATTTACTTCAAGTTATCTTCATTTACATTTTGTTTAGTTTTCCATACGTAAGTTATAAGAAGTCTCTAATTCCCATGAACTATACAGACGATCTGTCTTTACGTACACACGTCTTTTCTCGGCCATTTGCTCCCGAGGCGAAAATTAAGCAAATCCAAGTTGGTGGGAGACTGTCCACATAGCCTGGCCTTTCTCCATTGCACTTAAAGGGGAACAGTCAATCGTTTTACGCCTGAGGCGCCAGCAAAGAGGGCAAAGTGTCGATGGAACTTGGCAATTTTTGGCATCAACTACATGAATGCTGCAGGGCTATACGTTAATTGTGATCTTGTGTTAGAAGTCACTATGAAGGAATAAGTAATTTGCCTCTTCCAAACAAATATCATATATATATATATATATATATATATATATATATATATATATATATATATATATATATATATATTGTGTGTATTTAGGCAGCATATTTTCATTTATACACGTTTCATTAAATAATATAGACAAGTGTTGTCTATTTATTTTATGTAAAATTTTTCGTATCTTCTGATAAGTTTGGTAACATTATCATTAACCGAAAAAAATCATTCACAATATTTATCCATTATTTTTTAATAAAATCTAAGCTTTCGGCTTACTCAAGCCATTATCAAAGATGTAAATACAAACATATCAACCAATATACGGACACGACAGTGATGATGATATAGTCTGTCATTGTTTTGTTTACATAGTGAATCACTAAGCAACGATGAACACGCGCATATAAGACGCTAGAAGCGAAAATCGCACCGCATCTCATGACGTCACACATGACTACACGAAAGTGAATTGAGAATGAAATAAGGAAAGCCGTTGGTATAATCAATGGCTTCTGTTACCAATTATTGAAATTATAGACATTTAAGAATATTTGTAGAGATTCCATAGTTGATTTTGTTTAGGTTGGGTTTTAACTGTTTGATGTATAATGCTTCAAGTATTTTTTAGTTTTTGTCTATTGTTTTCATGTCGAAGTATAGTTGTGTTTTCGACAAGTATTTTACGGAATTGTGTGTGCGGGCAGGCATGTTGTTTTAAATGCCTAAAAATGTTAGAGTTTTCATTAAGATGTAGTGTCAAGCGTCGTGAAAGCGAGTTTGTGGTGTGACCAACATAAATATTATTTAATTCGTTGGAGATACACTCCCCAAAGGGCACTTGAATTTATAAACTATGTTGGTTTTTGCAAATCGCTAATCGGGGAGAAGAATCATTGCGAAGTATTAAGTTGGATATACTAGATTTAGTGTAGTATATGATTAATTTAATTTTTTTTGCTAGGATCTGTAGTTGATATATTAGAATTTACTAAATTTTTTAGTATGTGTTCATCTTGTTTATAATTAGTATGCATTTGATTACGATATAGGAGATTAATATATTTGAGATCAGTAGAAGCAGTATTATGTACAATTTGCTTATTATTGAGATTTCTAAGAAAGCATCTTATTTGTTCATCAACTATATAGTTTGGAAAGCTATTATTAATAAGTGTCTGTTTTATATTCTTTAGTTCACTGTAAAAAAATGTACAATTTTAATTTAAAAGGCTATTGTCCTCATCTTTGTCGCCAAATGTACAAATGTAGCCTTGTGAAAAGGCAAATCGAAATATCCAAAGAAAAATTAAACAACTTTAACATCAAAAAACAGGACATTTACGATGAACTACAGAATATAACTACCCCGACCAACTGGAGGAAATTACACATAGACTCACGGAAATTACCAATAAATCTGAAGCTCAACACCGAATTAAAATTATAAAAAACTGAATACATTATACAAAGGTAATATCACTCTTCCTAACAAAACTGATAAATACATTAACCTTTTCCAACTATGAACTAACTAAGCACCAAAAAGAATTACTTAACCTTGGACCTAACTGCCATATATACCGTAAGTACAATCGACTTTTTAAAAAATAGAAATTGAGACACTATACCAAAACATTGTTAAACTCCAGGATGAACAACTAATAGAAACTACACTAGAATTTAAAAGACTTACTTAAGGCCGAGGCACTGAAAGATCGACATGATAAAAGCAGAAACTACTCAAAAATTCTTTCTAAACAACTGAAAATTGCCGCACAAGAACTACGTAACCACCCTGACATTATTGTAAAAAGCTGATAAGACCAACATTTTGTCATCCTAAACAAATTGGATTACAACAAAAACTAGACCACATACTCCATGATCACACAAAGTTTAAAAAAACTTAACAAGAACCCGACCAACCAACTAAAATCAAAGCTTAATAAACTTATTAATGCTAATAATGCTGAACAGAACTCTTTAAAACTCCCTAAAATTGTTGGTGATTATAGACCTGGCTACATATATGGCACTATAAAACACATAAACCTAACTATCCTCTCCGTCCTATCATATCGCAAATTCAACTCCTGTATATCATCTAACAAAATACATCAACCAACTTATTACTCCCTATCTTCCTAGTAAATATAGTGTTAAGTCAACATTAGAAGTAATCCAAATCCTAAAAAGTGAAAAACCTGACAATGAAATCATGGTTTCACTTGATGTGGAAAACTTATTTACCAAATGTCCCTGTTAGTGAAACTATTGACATAATCATAAGAAATATATACAGTAACTCATCTTTACCCCACTTAAAATTAATCCTAATATATTAAGAAAACTATTATTAACTTGTACTACTGAAGTCCCTTTCTTTGATAATAATAACAATATATATATACAACGTGATGGTGTCTCCATGGGTTCAGTATTGGGCCCGACATTTAGCAATTTCTACATGTCGAACCTAGAAAATAAGTTATTTACAGATTTTAAAAACCATCAATCTACCTAAGATACGTTGATGATATTCTTATGTTAGTTAAAAATACAGATGAAATAATTCAACTTCAAAAACGGTTCCAAAATAATTCTGTCCTTAAATTCACATATGAACTTAATACTAATAATAAAATCCCTTCCTTGACATATTAATAAACACAAATAATAACAAATTTACTACCTGGATTCTATCCTCTTGGGAATTCATATATATATATATATATATATATATATATATATAGTATATATATATATATATATATATATATATATATATATATATATATATATATATATATATATATATATATATATATATATATATATATATATATATATATATATATATATATATATATATTCGACGTCAAAAACCTTTCCAAAATAATTCTGTCCTTAAATTCACGTATGTACATATTGATAAAAATAAATAACAATAAATTTACTATTTTGCCATACAAAAAACTGCAAGCATAAACTCATGTACACGTAACTACAAAAGTGAATGTCCATATTACTCCAAAAAGCAATTATAAAAAATCTAATACATCGTGCAGAAACTAATTCATCCACAAAACAAATTTTTTAGACTGAACTAAATAATATAAAATAAACACTTATTAATAATAGCTTTCCACACTATATAGATGATGAACAAATAAGATGATATCTTAGCGATCTAAATACTAAGCAAATAGTACGTAATACTGCTTCTACTAATTTCAAACATGTTAATCTCCTATATCGTAATCAAATGCATACTAATTATGAGTAAGATGAAAATATACTAAAAAAAATAGTAAATACTAATGTATCTACAACAGATCTTAGCCAAAAAATTAAGTTAATCATATAGTACAGTAAATCTAGTATATCCAACTCAATTATTCGCAATGATTCTTCTCCCCCAGTTAGCGATTTGCAAAAAGCCAATATAGTTTACAAATTCAAGTGCCCTTTGGGAGATTGTATCTCCAACGAATTAAATAATATTTACGTTGGTCACACCACAAATTCGCTTTCACGACGCTTGACACTACATTTGAGTGGTAACTCTAACATTTTTTAGGCATCTAAAGCAGCATGCCTGGCTGTATACACAATTCCGGAAAATCCTTGTTTAAAACGCAACTATACTTAAACATGAAAACAATGAACAGAAACTAAGAATTCTTGAAGCTATATACATAAAACTGTTGAAACCTAACCTGAACAAAATAAACTATGAAATCTCCGCAAATATTCTTAACGGACATTGGCTTATACCAACGGCTTCCCATACTTAATACTTCTCATTTTCAATCTCGCATGGTCATCTGTGACGTCATAAGTTGCGGTACGATTTTCGCTTCCAGCGTCTTGTATACACGATTTTGTCGTTGGTTGGAAATCTTCCGTGTAAACAGAAACAGACTATCATCAGTGTATTGTCCGTTTATTGCTTAATATATTGTAATGTAATTGTCATCTTTGATAATGGCTCATGTAAGCCGAAAGCTTAGATAGGATTAAAAATATGTATCAATATTGTGATTTTCTTTCTTCATTTAATGATAATGTTATTAATCTTATCAGACGATGTGAAAAGAAATTCGATAAAATAAATAGACAACATTTGTCTATATTATTTAATGAAACATGCATCATTGAATATATATATATATATATATATATATATATATATATATATATATATATATATATATATATATATATATATATATATATATAGATATATAGAGAGAGAGAGAGAGAGAGAAAAAAGGCACCGTGGAGTAATGAATAGCGGCTTGGATTGAGGAATCGCAGAGCCGAGTTCGAATTCCAGTCCAATCCATTACATTCACTTACGTGCTAATACCCTTGGAAAAGGTGTGAATCCTCTTCTTCTCCCTCCAGCTATGGGTAAAATAGCAGGACAGACTGGGTTCTATAGCCTTGGATGGCAACTGGTCTAGGAGAAGGACAACTCTGAATTCAAAACCTGCGGAGGGTCGTTTGAGAACCTTGTGGCACGTAGTGCCCCAGGTCACCGTATTCGTCCCTTCAAAAAGTGTGGATGGTCCTGCACGAAACCTTCACAACTATAAGCAAATCGCATGTAGTGTCTTCGGGGCTGTCGGTTTCCTGGGAACTGATCTGCTTGACCCTCATACGTCATATTCGATGGGAGAGTCGACTATATATATATATATATATATATATATATATATATATAGATAGATAGATAGATAGATTGTATCGGCTTATGGTTCATTGGGATGTGGCGTAGACTAATATAAATTCCAATGCCTAGCAGGTTATGTTCATTAATATAAGCACTAATGTCACTATGACAAAACTAATGCCAATTTATTTTATGAAATATTGTTATGGATGTATATCCAATAAAGTAATTCGATTTTCGTAAATAAGTATATATATTTATCAAGTATTAGTTTGATTAATTTCTTTTTTTCAACATAATTAGTAAACAAAAATTGTGGATAATAGAACCCCGGAAAAAATTATCAAATCACCGCCATAAGATGTTCATCTAGGTTTCATTTCTTCTTAATAAGCAAGCAAAACACAGACACGAGAAAAAAACAATATTTGTTTGATATTCCAAATTCATGAAACAAACCTTAAATTTACGAAATGCATCTATTTTTCTTACAATTCAAAGAGAAAAAATCTAATGGAATTACAAAATCACTTTTAACTTTTATATTTTGTTGCTCTTCGGCGGTTTTTGTAACAGACAGTATAATCTGAAACTGGTATTTCACTAATAAATAAAGCAATATTCTATATCTGCCTGGTTACAACTTTCTCAAGTATTGACAGCATTATTTTGATGGAGAGACAAGAGAAAAAAAAAAGGAAATGAGGGGAAAAAATGAAGGAAAAAGACAATGAACACCTACACTCACGCATACACAATGCCAATTTACATGAATCATTTTAGTAAGAGACTGATTTTGTTTGTTTTTTCTTTGTTTGTTTTTTTCTTTTGGCAATAGCTTAGTCCATGTGCAGAAATCTATTGTTTAATTTTGATTGGCACGTTTAATGTTTTTGGGTGCATCCAAATTTTATATGTCTCACAGCCTTTTGGCCACGTGGACGTCAGAATTTGCGTATGAAATCTATGGATTTTTATTTTTGGAAAAGAAAGACTGACGGCATTTTGTGATGGGGCATTCGGACTGGGATTTCTGTGCATTGTTAAAGAGTTGAAAATTTTTGTGACTCTCGTTTTGCGTGTATTCAAATGTTTTAAGTTTAGAACTATTTTGTTAATTGCTACTCCTAGCAAGAAGCGGCTATACAAAAAAATGCACAAGGAAGCTATGGTAATATCAACCGTTTCCTTACAAGGAAACATTCCGCAATCATTGACCGAGCAGACAAAGGTACTGTTGGTTGGAATTTATAAAATATTTCCTTTAAAACGATTTTTCGGAAAATAAGTTTCTCAAATTGAAAGACTGTTATTGCTCTTGTAGTCTTGATGGCGGTTTTCTTCCTAATCTTTTGTTCCAAGTAGTGTGGAACATCAACATTTTGATTATGGCATTATTTTCTCTTCGGATTTCCTATGCTATCCATTTTAGTTTTCGCTGTTGTTGAAGTCTTAATGTGAGGTGATTTCTGCTACTTGGTTTAGTACTTAACGATTCAATAGCGCAGGTGTTTATAAGGTTCGATAAAGGAAAGACGACGCTAAGATCTAGAGGGTTCATTTTCTCGAAGCCATTTTTAATCATTGAATAGAGCATTGTTATGGACAATGTTCTTCCATGTCCGTCATATATTTCCAACTGGATTGAGATCCAGAATATTCTGGATGCTTTTTTATATGTCCCGAAAATGGATATATTTGATCGAAGTAGCTAAGTGGTTTTGTCTACTGTAACCAAGTAGTAGCAGTAATCGACTGGTACTCGTCGTAGTCGCAGGTAATAGGTGTAGACCAATAGGATACCCAATGGCGGAGTCCAATGGGCGTCGTCATAGACTTAAACTCTATCGTACCTACACATCCGTCTGTATTTATGACGGACACCAGCCAATCATATTCCAGTGAGGGGGAACATGTGTATGCATATTCAATTATATCACCTTTCTTGACTAAAGCCTTTTCTTTCTTTTTTTTACTCATTTTCATCTTGAAAAGTGATTATTTTAGGTTGACGGCACCAGAAAGGTTTAAAAACATTAAATTCAATCTTGAGGTAATTATTATCTTTGCCCTTGACCATTTACCTGACATGCAACACTAAGCTATATATGTCTAAATAAATCTGTTTGTTCTGTTCATGCATCCATCTTTATATGTTTCATTGAAATGAACCAGACAAGCGTTCCCTTATATATCGTCTTAACCAATGTAGATTCGTGATTCATTACTGAATATCACTTTCATCCAATCATAGACACTCCATGATTGCTTCCTTGTAGACTACTGTAACGTTAGTAGGTGTTAGGGTTGTTTTTCATTTAGTTTTTCTCGATGAAATCTCAT
Source organism: Acanthosepion pharaonis (assembly GCA_903632075.3). NCBI lineage: Eukaryota > Metazoa > Mollusca > Cephalopoda > Sepiida > Sepiidae > Acanthosepion > Acanthosepion pharaonis. Next base: position 366,944 of record CAHIKZ030000718.1, on the reverse strand, counting down.
TTCACCGAGCCAATTCTTTTAGGTTTTGTCACAAAGATTGATTTCGATTTCAGACGATTTGTTTTCCAGCTGTCTGTTGTGCATATTTGATTTTCAACTCATATTGCTTCAAGTTCTTTTTTTTGTGTGTTTTTATCTTGACGCTTTGTCTTCTTCTGTGTTGTTTTCGCTTTTATAACCTTCGAATTTCATTTATACGTGCACCAAACTTTAGACACAAGTAACTAAGAAGAACCAAGAACCTTTGCCAAAAGTTGTGTAGGATTTTCTTTCTCGAAGCTGTTGTAGCATGTTTCAACTTGTTGTAATTAACATTTCTCATGTTGGAGCCACGTTGCCTTTTAATTAGCCAAGTCCATTAAAATCTGCGACCATTCTCGTGGATCTGCGTATTTAAAAAAGCGCTTTGTTTTCGAATTGAAAATTTATAGCTGATTCCATATTTCTTTCTTGTATCTGATTCTTAAATATATGCCATAAATTCAGACCATTTAGACTAATTAATTTAATTTTCTAATGGTGATCTAGAATGTTCAGCTATTAAGCAAAATGATTTTTCTGATATTTCTGAGTTGATTATTTGCTGGTTGATCATCAACTCATTATGGTGATTCCATACATTTCCAGGCAATCAATTTTGATTGATCATGGTTCTCAATAACATTCTACCCTTTGTAATTTTTAGGATTATTTGATCCCTTGTTATCCATCCTTATATGTGTTTACATACTCATTAAATAGGTTATTCAATTTGTTCCTCTAATTATTTTTCTTCCAACATGACATGTGAGTGTTATTTTCTCCAAGCTCCCATCCTTCATTTCGTACCCAAGATATTTCAATAGTACAGTAGCAAAGGACATTTAACATGAAATAGGATACGCCAGGGTTAGTTTTACCCAACACTGCAGATTGTCGCAAGACCAAAGCATCAATCTGACAAATTATGACGAAGATTTCATCTGGATGCCATGCATGGTGCCAAACCCTTTCAAAAATACCTCAACAGTCTATACAACTGCTTTCTAAGATTTATGGTTAAAATGCGTTTGGGCAAGTGAAAATAGAGCGTTTCCGCAAATAACGTCGTTCTTTGAACATCGTGGACTGGCGCTACAGAATCACAAGCAACAGTGCCAAGTAACAGAAACCGTATCCCTTGAGGAATACCAACAGTGGCAACATCTAAAATGGCTAACACCCGTAACACGAAAAAATGACATGATCAAGATGTTGACATTTTACGCTACTTCAAATAAAATGTTAGCAAGGAAACCCCGCAATAAATACTTGAAAGATCAATAACAGTTACTGGAAAACCTAATTTCCTGAAAATATTTTTTATAAGCGTTTTATAAATTTCAACCAAAAGCAGTTTTGCTTCTCGGACAATGAATACCAAGGGTTTCCTTACTGGGAAAACGGCTATATAAGTGTCTTGTCTTTTCCTTAAAACTTTTTAGATGCTCACAAGTTACGTCCATAGAACTCTCAGTATTTTTCTACATAAACAGATTTTTGTTGTAAGGACATTCCACAGCATTCACTGTCATTTAGAAGGATTTATACTAAATATTACATAAGCACCTTTGATTTTGTTTATAAAGAAATTGCCCCGTATTATGTCATTTTAAACCTTGGATAAAATTCTAAATCAATATATAAGAAGAAAAGAAATTCATTATTAAAACATTTCTCAGCTTAGGCAAAGAGTAAAGATTTTTCAGTTTTAGATATTTTTTTTTCTTCTTTGTAAAAGAGTAAGGATTTTTCAGTTTCTCTTCTTTGTCAAACAGTAAGAAATGGACTTTGAATAAGAATAAAAAATCACAAAAAAATACGTTTAATATTTCATTCTTAAGGAAATCAAGGGAGAATTTATCCTTTCTGGTGGGATTTAAATAATATTATTTTGTGTACATTGTTTAATATGTATTTATTATATATTGCTTAACAAAGGATAATGAACAATTGGTCTGTTTGAATAAAAGATTAAAAAGGAAAATATTTTTACTCAGCAATATTGGATACAATCGGCTGCCGTCAAATTCATAATATTCCGCAGTCTTTTAATCAAGAAATTGCCCCGTATTACGTCATTTTAAACCTTGGATAAAATTATAAATCAATATATAAAAAGAAAAGAAATTAATTATTAAAACAAGAGTAGACATTTACCCCTTGTTTGTAGTTATTTCTAAAGTTTACTTCAACTTCACACTTCTAAAATCTACGCCTGAACTCTGACATTTTATACTTATCATTATTTTTCTTCCCTCTTAATAGGAGTAAATAGGTTCGCTTATCGTCTGGTTCACGGAGCACCCCGGGGTTTTGAACAGGAGTAGAGGTTTATCCCTTGTTTCCTGTTTAGGATTGGGTTTCCGTTTTCTTCTAAAATCTTCATTTGCTTATGCTTTCACAATCACAATATTAACTTCTTCATGCCTAGAGTTCCCCGTTACTTTTCCACATAGCCCCAAGAACTTCTCTTCCTGCCCCATCTTGCGATTATACAATACCGCACTGTGACACTCTACATTGAGTGGTTCTTGGGCCTTCTATTGCGTAAACATTAGTAAAAAAGTAAATTGACCACTGATTTTCCTGCAACGCCCGTTCTCGATTTATAAGTTATTTTTGTGATTTTCTAAGCTTAGATTAGATATGGCACAAGGCCAAAAGAATTGGCCACCCGGTAAGTATCGAACTCCCTGCGAAGTCTTAATTATTCTAGCGAGATAAGATTATACCATGTAAATGTTCCCAAAATGCTTTTCTAAGTGTAGCTTAGATGTGGCACAAGGCCGAAAGTACGGAGCACCTAATTATAATCGATATCACTTCCAAGTCGTAATTATTCTAGCGAGATGATCGTGTTAGCCATTACACCACGCCGACGTACCCAAGTGACTAGCCATTATTCAATGCTGTAATTGGAAGGCCACTGCATGCGATGTAGGATTCAAAACTTTGACTCGGTTCCTTCTGTTCAACACGACTTATTTGGTCAACATTTACAAGAATGTCAAGTAAAATTTGTCAACGATAAAATCCGAGAGGAATACTTTAATAACTCAATTATAGTTGTACAAACAGGTTTTGAAAATCCTGACAAATTACGCATCAAATTAACACAATGGAAAAAAAATTCAGCTGTAAAGAAAAAAAAAAGATTATAGACATCAATAAAGACTAAATAAAAATGCTGTGATTTTATATGAATCAAAGATTTTATAAAATCAGGTGTTATTTTCTATATATTTCTACATTTTTATCTCTTTGGTTTCAAGTGAAATTTGCATTTATTTAAACAAATAAACTTGTCGACCATTCTTCGTTCAAATACTTAAAAAAAAAAATGTTTACATTTATATTAGTGTTGGTAGTAAAAGGTGTATCCAATTGCACTTTTAAAATAATATTATCCATGTTTGCATTTAAATCTACACGTCGAAAGCTAAGAATTGAAAATGTGAAACTGTGGATATTTGAATTTTTGGCATTTCAGAATTTTGGGGGGTAATTTTCAACATTTCAGAACTTTCTCTGGGTATTTGGCTAATTTTCGCCCTTTCAAAAATATCTCTTGATGTATGAATAATTTTCGGCATTTCATAACTGACTGAATATTTGGATAATTTTCGGCGTTTCAGAACTTCCTCGGAATATTTGGGTAATTTTTGCCCTGTCAGATTTATCTCTAGATATTTGGGTAATTTTCAACATTTCATAACTCTTTCTGGATATTTGGATAATTTTTGACCCTTCAAAACTATCTCTGGATGTATGGGTAATTTTCGTCATTTCAGAACTGACTGAATATTTGGATAATTTTCGGCGTTTCAGAACTCTCTCTGAAGATTTGGGTAATTTTTGCCCTGTGAGAACTATCTCTTTGGATATTTGAGTAATTTTCGGCACATCACAACTGACTCTGTAACGGAAGTAACCATCAGTGAAGAACAACAAACGTCGTGAAAGAAACATAATTTATTTACAATGCCAGCTTGTTTAATTCCTTTTCGTTATTTTCCATCTTGAATTCAAGCAGATGCTCGATTTACAGAGATACATGTGGTATTATTCCCGGTTGACAATAAAAAATCAATGCCGCTATTCATTTTCAATTGCACACACGAACGGTTGTGGCTATTCGCAAATATATTTTAACAAAGAGTGCAATGATTAGACCCAACCACTTCCTATGTGTATGAACAAGTAATAAAATAAATATTATATCTGAACATATTAGACAGACTCTCAAATAATTCTATATACTCCAAAGAGTTCACCGGTGTTATTGTTATTAAATAGCAGATCGTTTTTACTGCTAAAATGGTATCATTGTTTTAACAGCATCATTTATTTCTTTTCATGTTTTTTTTTTTTCATGTTTTTTTTCAAAATTAAGCTTTACCATGTTTCCTATGTCCCTTCTCATCAAATATAGAATATAAAAATATCGATCTGAGCAATGATTAGCAATTTGTAGATATTTCCGTTCAGTATCTACAGCACCTCCTACAGAAAGTAGTAAAGGAAAGCAAGAAGAACGGACTAAACATAAATTATAAGAAGACAGAATGTATGGTTGTTAGCAAAAGAGAGAGGGCGAAACATGTGGATTACACAATGGAGATGTCAACATCAAGCAAATACGAAGATTTAACATAGGACGGAAAGTACATTGGGCTAGCGAAAGAGGCTTTCCAAAATCTAAACAAAGTATTAAGACGCAGGAAAATTTCGTTCAAATCAGAAAAAACCTGCTGAGCAATTCTGTAATATCTTCCATTTTTAATTATTGTTTATCAATTAAAGGTTCGGGATTTTTTTGATTGAAAAATAGGATTTAATTCCGATAGAAGAGACTTGAGAAAGTGAAAATGTCACATAAAAGAAGAATAACAAACTTGTGTAAATAAATAGTTGGCAGAACAATGATTAGGAGAGATAACAAAAAGACAAAATTTAAAAGGAGCCATAAATGACAGAAAATGGTGGAGAGCCATGATCGCCAACGCCATGAAGGGACATGTCACATAAAGAAGAATAACAAACTTGTGTAAATATATAGTTGGCAGAACAATGATTAGGAGAGATAGTAAAAAGACAAAATTTAAAAGGAGCTATAAATGACAGGAAGTTGTGGAGAGCCATGATCGCCAAAATCCTGCAGGGACATGTCACATAAAAGAAAAATAACAAGCTTGTGTAAATAAATAGTTGGCAGAACAATGATTAGGAGAGATAATTAAAAGACAAAATTTATTATGAGCTACAAATGACAGGAAATTGTGGAGAGCCATGATCGCCAAAATCCTGAAGAGGCATGTCACATAGAAGAATAACAAGCTTGTGTAAATAAATAGTTGACAGAACAGGGATTAGGAGAGATAGTAAAAAGACAAAATTTAAAAGGAGCTATAAATGACAGGAAATTGTGGAGAGGCATGATCGCCAAAGTCCTGAAGAGACATGGTACAAGAAGATGACTTATATCTCAGGAAGTGTCTTTTTACGGCTGATTAAAAGTTAAAGTTTAAATACATGACAATTTGGTTTTCTGTGTTGTTTCGGCGAACAAAAGTTATTCAGTCAGAGTTCACAACGATATATAAATTTTAAAGTCTTCATGTAATACTTAATTTTACCTTTGTGCAAATCCATGTTCACTAGTGAACTTAGCCACCGGTCAAGAGAGTGAGAGAAGGGGGAAAATCTCCTCAAATCTCTAGAAGCACTGGAACTCCGTCGCAACCATAGTCTGCGGGGTTTAGGTACTTTCTATTATCTCGACAACTTCCAATCCTCCCTCAAGGATTTGCAATATTGTATCAAGTAGCCAATTATAATGGTAAGGAAGAAGGAAGACGTCAGATGCAATGGGGTTAAGGGTGTTTTTAGCTCTACGTGGGTACATTGTAGTATCAAATGAAACAATAGACACTGCCACGTACAGGGGAATTCTCGAGGGGAATATCTGGAAATTAGTATCAAAAATTCACTTGGGAAGCAATTTCAATTTCTAATAAGACAATGATTCAAGTTAAACAGCCAAAACAACCTGTGAATGCAGGATTCTAGTGCCAACAAGTCAAGTTAGTCTCCATCCGAAGCCAAGTACGTATTATAGAATTATTATTAAAATTGGCAGTTTTAGAACATTTCACATGAGATACGTGTTATATCTGAAAACTGGAAAAAAATGAAGTTAACCTCCGCCTCCTTCTCCTTATTCTTCAAATCTTCTTCCGTTTACTTTTCTCGTCCTGGGTAAGAAGTTAAACTACATCCGCGTCCTGGATAAGACGTTAAAATACGTCCAGCAGCAAGGCCTCTGATCAGGAAGTTTTGAGAAGTGTGGAACCACCTATTAATTGCTGGTGTTACCAGGTCCACCTTGACCTGGGGTGGTAGCACCTGTTAGGGTCACAGCTATGGGCAAATACTTAACTATTATCAGCATTGCATTTTTTAAAAAAAATATTGCCAGCAATACAATTTTGAAGGAAATATTTTACCAGAAACAGATTTTTCACAAAAAAGGCAATACAAAATGTTGTCGGCATTAAATAACTCATTGAGGTTGATTTGCCGTAAAACAAAATAAACCAAACCAATCTCAACCAACGAATACATATTCTATTCATACGAATCTATCCTAAAAATGTTGTCGGCATCAAATAACCCATTGAGGTTGATTTGCCATAAAACAAAATAAACCATACTTATCTAAACCAAAGAATACATATTCTATTCATAAAAATCTATCCGAAAAATGTTGTCGGCATTACATAACCCATTGAGGTTGATATACCGTAAAACAAAATAAACCAAACCAATCTCAACCAAAGAATACATATTCTGTCCATACGAATCAATCCAAAAAATGTTGCCGGCATTAAATAAACAATTTAGGACTTGATATACCGTAAAACAAAATAAACCAAACCAATCTAAAACAAAGAATACATATTCTATTCATATGAATCTATCCTAAAAATGTTGCCGGCATTAAATAACCCATTGAGGTTGATATGCCGTAAAACAAAATAAATCAAACCAATCTAAAACAAAGAATACATATTCTATTCAAACGAATCTATCCGAAAAATGTTGTCGGCATTAAATAACCCATTGTAGTTGATATGCCGTAAAACAAAATAAACCAAACCAATCTAAAACAATGAATACATATTCTATTGATACGAATCTATCCTAAAAATGATGTCGGCATTACATAACCCATTGAGGATGATATGCCGTAAAACAAAATAAACCAAACCAATCTCAACAAAAGAATACATATTCTATTCATACGAATCTATCCTAAAAATGTTGTTGGCATTAAATAACCCATTGAGGTTGATATAAAACAAAATAAACCAAAACTAAACCAGACCAAACCAACCCAAACCAAACCAAAACCAAACCCTTTACTTTTTACCAAACTTTGAAGTTCGCACAACAATTCTGATGATCTTTTTATAAAAACTTATGAAAAGGAAAAAAATCGTTGCCATAAATTATTTTCCTTCAAAACGATATACTTTTACAAAATCGATATTTCCAATCGACTGAATAATTAGATGTAGGTTACTGATAATTATGGTCTTTATTTTAAATGAATATTTCGAATTTAACATGAATATTTGGTATTATTTCTTACCCTTTATTCATGTGTTACTTGTGAGATGACCTTGTATTTGCTTACTCATTTTTATAATAATCTTGTTCACGTTCTTTTCCCAGAATGATAATTGTCACTGTAAACGTTTCCTTATAAAGAAACATTCGGTATTAATTAAGCGAACGGTCAGTGCTGATTGCGGTTGAAATTTATAAAATATTTTTTTCTCAAAACTATTTCTCAGAAAATAGTACTCTCGGCTACACAATCCTTTATCGCTGTTGCCAGGACTGATGGTGTCTTCGTCCATTCTTTTATTCTTCTGTTTCTTCATAATTCAGTTCCTTTATTCCTCTATTCCTTTCTTCTGTCAATCCTGTATTCCTACATTCCTTTATTCCTCAACTTCTTATTCCCCCATTCCTTCATTCCTCCATTCCTTTATTCCTCCATTCTTTTATTCCTCTTCTTTTATTCCTTTATTCCTGCATTACTTTATTCCTCCACTCGTAAAAGTATCTCCTGTTAATTAGATCCAGTGACTAACCCAAAAACTGTGAGTTCAATCCCCGGTTAAGGCAATGGAGAACTTGGAGAGAGGAAATTAACAGGAGATAACTGATAACTGACATCCATTAAAACAGTCTACTCCAGTGAGGGAAATAAAGGGTTCAGTTCGACATTCCAACCACTAATTTTACAAGGCCGGGGCGTACATCGTGATAGGTGTTTTCCATTTTGATTTGCTACTAACAAAGAACTATTTTTAGAGAGTTTGAACAGATTTTGGGTGGGAAATAACTATATTTCGTTCAATTCCAAAGCTATATTGTTTCATGATAATAATGCATCAGCCTATACAGCAAAAGTGACATCTGAAAAAACTTTAGTCTTTAGGGGAGAAAGAAATTAATCCCAACCGCCTTATTATTCTTCAGATCTTGTTCCGCTTGATGACAGACGTCTTGGCGTTGTCACTTTTGTGATGTCAAAGAATGCTCGTTATCACGTTCGTAATTCTCGTTGTAGTCGAGAGTTTGGAATCCCAGATACTAGTAGTAAATCCTTCGACTAATACTCGCACTAGTAAGACTTGTTCGAATAGTAACTGCCGAATAGTAATCCGTAGAGTGATCAGTATAGAGAAATAGTATAGAGGATAGTATAGAGAATCGTGATCACTTAGACGCCACGCTAATTCCCATATATACCTTTCGTTTACGATCATCCGGTCTAATTATTAGAAATGTTATCACCTGTGTTTGCTCACTGGCGATCTATGTTCAAACTTCTGATGAAGTCGTTCTTAAAGCTCATGAAAAAGAATATAACTAAGCACTAAAATTATTTTCCTTCAAAACGAAATGTTTTTACAAAATCGCTATGAAACTTGTGAATTATTTGAAGTAACTTATAGTTAAATACGGTCCTTATTTTAATGAATAAATTGACTGAATATTTAGTCATTTTTCTGATCCTAAATTCACAAGTTACTTACTAGATGACTTGATATTAACTAAAATCGGATGAATCATGTTTGACAACGCGTTGTAGAGTTTTGCAATGCAATATTTGTGTAAATTCTTTTTCTAAAAAAGAAAGTTAAATAAAGTCCATACTTATATTTCAGTCATTATTGGGAAATGTCAGTCAAGTATTTTTCGTTGCAAAAAAAATCTCTGTTGTGAAAGAACTGCCAATAATATGAAATTCGACAAGGTTTTCTTGTCAAGCTAATGCGGGCTTCTGCAAACCAACCTGACGCCACACAAACACATCTTTATATGCTTAGGTCTATTGATATTTCCAAAGCCGGGATTAATTCTGCACCACAATAAATAGAAAACATGTGTAAATTATGCTGCAACGATAATCTAAATATGCTGTAAAAAATATACATGAATACATTAGTGTATATTTCTGAGATGAGGTATTGTGACTTTTTACACTATTTACATTGCCATATTCTTTTTTGTCATATTCACGACGTTTCGGACGTTGTAAGCTAAGGACTTCTTCAGGAGATATCCGTTGGAATTTCGAACCGAACTCTTTATTTCGTCCACCGGAGTAAATAAGACAGCAGGAACACCGTAAGTTCGCAACACGAGACGAAATAGAAAAATCAGGCGTGGCTGACCATATATGGAGAGAAAAGTTAGATCACTGCCCCTCTGTGGGATGAGGTTGAACACTGGAAAATATGAAAACTTAAGGAATCAGCGCATATGCTAAGCCACAAATATCTTCTAAGCCGACCAGGTATAAAGATGAATACAACATGGCAACCAGTAATACAGATTGCTAGACAAAAACAACAATAACAACAAATATACGAAATGAGCTCTGGTAAAAAATATCTCAAGTTTATAAGTCCTTAAAATCATAAAATGATAGCTCAGTGGATAAAATCGTTGCTTGAAGTAATGCAGCGACTTGAACCAAAGTGATGTGAGTTCAATACCTAGGCATGGCATCGGTGAACAAAAACTTGGGGAGATGAGTTGCTAAAGAGAAATAACTGAAAATAAAACTGAGACATCCGGAAGAGGTATAGCACGTGGAACTAGAACAAAGATGAAGACAACATATATTATACAACATTCTATTATCACATACAGAGACTGAGGTAGTTACGGAAATTCATATCGATGCCATTAGTACCTTAAATGATTAATCTTGATTAAATCAAAAAATGTACCTTCCCATTTCATGTACACGAGCTTTCACATACATACGAGATTTGTATCTGTATATTTTGAATATCGTGTAAACTGGTTGTGCAGTATTAATGTAATTTGGTAGCCAACCAAAAAAATCCCTTGCTGTGCATGTGTGGACAGATAGTCGCCCGAAAGGTAATACAGTTGGCAGTAATACGTTATACAACGGGTTTGTGTATTATGCAAATGTACTTGCCTTTATGGCAATACGCCTGTCATTTTCCCATCTCGTGACGACATTTTTCATTTTTTTTTGTTTTTGGATTTTTTGAAAAAAAATCGCATCGCTCATGCCTTTGAGCTTTTACAGTGTCTACGATTTGGCCTGCTGCAATTTCTTTCTTTCACGAAGCCAAAGTCTCTATTGAAAGAGATTTCAGAATGTGAACGATCAGGGAAATCTCAAAAGCGCACTTTTCAACCCTCTATCGACAAGTATAATTGACGTTGGCAGAACGGGATGGAGACTACACATGATTCAATTGATCTGTGGAAGATTTCTGGAAAGACCTAACACATATATACATGCTTATATATAAACGATATACATATATATATATATATATATATATATATATATATATATAATTTATTTAGATTTCATTTAGATTGCTTTTCTTTATATATTATATATATATATATATATATATATATATATATATATATAGTAGCGTCCAAAACTAAGGGACAAAATTTTAAAACCTAATATTTGTAAGAAATAACAACTGTGAAAAGCTGAAATTTTGACAACTGGTAGTCGTTATCATCCATAATAACATACTAAAATTTGAATCATTTTTTGAATAGACAAAGAATTATAACAATTATTTATTTATTTTCAAATTTGGAACGTCCAAAAGTAAGGGACACAATTGAGAAAGAAAAGTAGCTCTGGCAATAGTATCAATAGGAATTGGTGATACTCTCTTGACTGGAGAGCCCACCTTCAAACTTCTATTATATTTGAACTACAATGAAATCCTTATTTGCAACATCAAATATGGAATCAACATGGCTAAGGTACTGGAGGAGACAAGCTTCATTGTCTGGGATGAATATACCACGACACACAAGCAAGCATTTGAGCCCCTGGACAAAACACTGACAGACATTAGACAGAATTCACAAATCATGGGAGGTATCACTGTGTTAGTCTATGTTGACTTTAGAGCAACGTTACAAGTCATGGCAAGAAGAACTCCAGCTGATGCTACCAATGCTTTCCTGAAAAGTTTTACATCTGGAGCTATATTCAAAGACTCATCCTGAAAACAAACATGAGAGTTAGAATCACAGGTGACCTTGAAGCAGGAAGATTTGCTGCTTTGCTATATTGCAGCTTGGCAATGGAACCACCAAAATGGACGAAAATGGAAAATATTTAACTCCCAAATCTTGGTGGTGTTTCAGTATCAAGTATCAAAGACTTGATTAACGATGTTTATCCAAACATTAAACACCATTTCATAGATCAGACTGGCATTGTGAGAGAGCTAAGTACCAAGCTGTGGATACTATCAACTGGAAACTTCTTCAGAAAATTCCAAAAGAAAAATGAAGTACTTTATATTATCACTGTGGTTAAACAAGATCAGGCAGTGAATCATCCATTAGAGTTCTTGAACTCATTGATTCATCCTGGAGTGCCATCACACATGCTGGAACTAAAGGAAAATGGGCCGGTTATTGTTGTGGTACGATCCACCTAATTTACATAGTGGAGTACCGACCATATAAATATGGGTTGGTACCGGGAAGACGAGGGAAGAAGTAAGAAGAGATCCAATCGAGAGACTCTGCCCGACTGCGATTAAGTCAACCCATTCTACAGGAACAGTCTTCCCAAGAATATACCAAAACTAACTGTAAATATTGTGTACCTTTTCCTTGTTTCAATACATTTTGTTTACGTACATTTTGTGTTGTATTATTATTATTCCATGCTTATCCAAGCTTCAACAGTTATGATATTCAGAAATCAGGTTCCTCCAAAGCTTTGTAATGGAACAAGGTTAATTGTCAAGAATATGCTTCCTCATCTATTGGAAGCAGAGACACTTACTGGAAAGTAGAAAAGAGTTTTAATTCCAATAATCCCCATAATTACTTCAGATATTTCTGAGTTAAAAGATCTCAAGTTTCTAGTGAGATTGACAAATGCAATGTCAATCAACAAGTTCCAAGGACAATAATTATAAGTAACTAGACTTCATTCGATGGAACATTGCCTTTCTCACGGCCAGATCTATGTTGGTTGCTCAAGTGTTGGGAATGGAAAAAAGCTATTTGTACTGATCCCGAATGGGCAAACCAAAAATGTTGTGTGTCATGCAGTTTTGCAATAAGTTCCAACTAGACAAATTATATAACTGTTTTGATGAAAACTGTTAATTATTAGACAAATGTTGTTCAAGTTTAATAAGATGTAATACGTACAATGCTTGAAGTGCCATGATTGCACCAACGGCTTAATGAAGAGCCCACCGCAGGAGCTATCTTAAATGCAGTCCGATAGGGAAGTCAGCGAAACAGTCAGTCTGTGGATGACGGTATTAGCTCCCGAAAAATAATTTATTCGGTTGAGCACTGTGGGGAGAAAAGCGAATTTGTAAACAGTGACTATTACTGCTGATAATGTAAGACTCTCCAGCCATTTTGAGTTCTCTAGGTCACTTGCTTGTTTATGAAAAAACAAATACGCAAAAATTCGCCTTTCTCTCTGCCGGGCGCTGATAGGCTATGCTAGAATCTTTGATTGATGCCAAATCGTTTCGATTTCAGTCCCGGCTTGAAGCGATCGAATGTCTGGACACACTGATACAGTGAAACAATCTGTCTGTGGATGAGTATATATATATATATATATATATATATATATATATATATATATATATATATATATATATGTATGTGTGTCGGGGATTATACTATATACTGTTCATTACTATTGTATTTATTGTAGATTATTATATTTATTATCATTAATGCTATTTATATTCCAGTTTTCTCTGTAAACAAGAAATTATAATTCCTCCTTAAAAATACCTACGGTGAAGGCACATATTTCCAGTTGTCTCTACAGAATTCTTATACTTTTGAATTATTTAATAATGATCTGTATATAATCACTCTGCTGCGGTTGGAGTTTTGGGTCTGATAAAAACAAGAACTCAAGAACAAATGAACAACATCTCTGGTTCACCATTTCTCCAGGAAATCCCCAAAATAGTTCTAATAACCAAAACCCATATCCTGCGAAGACTTTTCACCATTTATTTATTTTTTTTATTTTATTTTATTTTTGTTTTTTTGTTAATATCTGTTTTTTGTTTGAATTAAGTGTAAATGTAAAAATAACATCCTTGATTTGTCCTAGATCATTGGTTTTGAAACATAAAGGGGTTATAAAACAAATGAATCTTTATAATAATAATAATAATAATAATAATAATAATAATAATCCTGAGGTCGGAAAATTAGCCACTTGGTCCAATTCTTCCCCGAATAAATGTCTGACAGTTCACTTAAATGAGGACCCCCTTGACTCTGGCCTCTACTATTAGCGGAGGTCAAAAATAAAAAAGGTAAAGAGATAAGGACAAAGCGTCAAGAAGTGGTGAATTGTTTCTACTTTACTCAAAATAAACCTGAGAAAAACCATATTTAAGATATCTTCAAACGTGATTTATTTTTAATAGATGGATGGGAAAACAACAAAAAAAATAACATCCTATGCTTATCTCGTAGGCCTTTTGTTGACCCTTCATGGAGGTAAATATAAAAACAGAGTCGGCTGAAATGATTTTTAAAATAATAATAATAATAATGATATATATATATATATATATATATATATATATATATATATATATATATATATGAAAATATTCTTTTAAGGTATACTATATTTAATCTATCATCAGGGATAGAGCGCGTGTAAATATGAAAGTTGACATTGAAGTTGTCATCCGTGTGTGTGTGTGTGTGTGTGTGTGTGTGTGTGTGTGTGTGTGTGTGTGTGTGTGTGTGTGAAAATATATAGAAAATAGGAAAGAACTCGTTAGGTAAATAATCCAAAGTTCTATAGTATTTTAGTTATTATTTTAAAAAAATAGTGCTCGATACAAAAGTAGAGCATAAATATAATTATTTATTTAAAAATATGATTCCAACACGCTACATAAGAGTTCTCTTGTTTCAAAACAAGAGCCGAAAACTTCAATATAATTATTTGAATTAAATTGAATTAAAGTACCAAGCTCTGTTCCGTCTTCAAGCGAATTTTTTTTTTTTGAATAACTTATTTCTGAAATTTACGCGTTTTATAAGCATATCCATTATTGAAATCAAAATTTCTATGGTAACGGCTAGAGCAATTGTTTAAAGAAAAGGGGCGTAAGGAGTTAATAATTTGTATCAATATCTCAGTTACATTCAAAGAGGTCAAGTCAGGGTAAGGTTGGGGTGTCTAAATTCAAAACGGAAGATGACTAGTCTGGTTTAAGTGTCTATGGAGATTTATTTATTTTTTATTATATTTTTTTCTGAAAGGTTTTGTGTATATAAAAACTGTCGTAAATCGCTAACATTTGTTTTTTGACGACTTCATAAAGGGTTATCTTTTTTTTTGTAGGGCATTTAAACTATTAAACTATTTATTATTGCATGTTTCACTGATTTGTTTTGTTTATTTTGTACCATGTAACAGTAATTCATATTTATTTTTCATTTTGTAGCATATGTCAAAGTGTATATGGTAATTTACATTTCAGATGATTTTAACTGCTAAATATAGCTTTCTGACGTACAAGTAAAATTTGGTGTAAAATTAGTGCAACAGTGTAAAAATAGTTGTATTAATTAATATATTAATGTGTTACGAATATTCATAATCGATACACACACACACACACACACACACATAAACATATATATATATATATATATATATATATATATATAGTTGGATTGATGTGATCCAACTAAATATCTTAGCTCCATTACTGATATTGAGCGCTTTCCAATAAGTACCGCGCATATATAATATATAAATAATATATATAAAAAAGTTCAAAGATATATATATATATATATTTATCTTTATATACATACACATTTCACACACACATACAAACACACACACACACACACATATATATATATATATTTAAAAATATGTATTCATCGCGTATAATATTTTTAAATTATAATACTATGCTCTACTATGTATGGAACACTGGTTTTAAAAATAAATGGTAAAGAACTGTGGATTATATATTTGACTGTTCTTTCTTTTATTTATATATATATATATATATGTATATATTGAGACAGTGAGAGACGGCAGAGCGTAGAATATCTTTAAAATTAGCTTGAGTGTAAAAAAAACTCGTATGATTATTTGCTTCGTGCTAAAATAGATGTGACAATATATTTAATATGTCATTACCTAATGTTTACTGTACAAAATAAATATCTGTAGGTGGGAACATTCATAAATGACGAACTCACCCTTAAATTATACACTAAGTAATCATTTATGGTTTCCACGAAGGCCACCATGCTGGAAACGTGCCTAAATCTGCTCAAGTACTTCAAGAGGCATTGGTGTTAAAATATCATCTGACGGATCTAGATTGGGGTAAAGATCTTGTCATTTTCAAATCGAAATGGCTAGATGTAAGCGTAAGTTAATAACTAAAAGTTTCTTTTGCAGCACCTCTCGCTTGTGGAACTTACCGCTTCTTGATTTCAAGTCGAGTCTTGAAAAATTTAAATAAAATGTCACTTGGTAAATTCTCTCAACATAATTTTTGTTCTTTTAGTGTTCTTTCTCCTTGGTAATGTTTTTAATTTCTTATATTCTTTCACACTCAGTAACCATCTGCATCTTAGTGGCTTTGTGGCTTCGCAATTAAATTACACACACACATATATATATATATATATATATATATATATATATATATATATATATATATATATATATATATATATATAATATAAATTAATCGATTTAAAATATGTTTTTTTCGCTACACAGTTCTAACAATGTTTCAAAAATGGAAGTTAAAAGCTTCGAATTTAATTTTGTAATTAAATTAAAGACATTTTTTTTTAAATCCAGGCGACATGCATTTAACGGATGTCAGAATTCCTTGAAAAATACATCCCTACCCCTACCAAAACGTAACTAGTAACTGATACATCAAAATACAGCGATAATGAACACGCAACCACCCCTTGTCTGGATGAATGGATTTCTCTGTATCCTTGGAAACGTGAATTATGATTTTTTTTTACTGTGCCTTTAAAAACCAGTAATAAATAAATTACTCCAAAATTCGCTTGAGGATGAAATGGAATTAATGTCTTTAATTTAATGACAAAATTAAATTAGAAGCTTTTAGCTTCCATTTTTGAAACATGGTGAGAACTGTGTAGTGAAAAAAAACATATTTCAAATCAATTAATTTATAATAATAATGCTCTGTAAATTTACATTGAGCACTATTTTGTAAAAATAGAAACACCGAATTATATATCTTACTGTTCTTTTCTTGATATATATATATATATATATATATATATATATATATATATATATATATATTCCTTCATATTTATCCTGCTAAATTTCTAAAGAAGTATGCAGAAATGGTATGGCGAAATGATTAAAAATAAACCCTCAAAGTGGACGCTGTTTTAGCGAATTCATCAAGTCCAGATCATAGTCTTGTGTTTCTGAATGGTATTAAATTCTTCCATTCTTCTATAAACTAGATGAAAAAAAACTTGGGTTCTGATTACTACTGCAAGTTTCTGTGATAACATAATTTTTGGTCATGGCTTAAAGCCAGTTAAGCAGAGACAAAGAACGTGAGTATCCAGGACATTGCATTCAGATGTACAGGCATGAAAGTACAAAATATATTCATATTAATATTTCTGATTTCACATAATCCTCCAGTTCGTACATAAATACACAAGACAAAATTGTGTGCAGCTTTTAGAAGAAAGTCTCCAACATAAAACCCCAAAATGTTACGCTTTCGTTCAAATCTACCATCAAAATGGAGTGCATCGATGCATTGAAACAGCTTGTAGCTATGGTTTGTATCGCTATCGAAGGTTCTTATAGCTGTAACTGAATATACTGGTAGCAACATTAAATAAAATACTCATTGTAATATGATCTATGAAATCTGTATTTATGAGATGAGTTATTATGTACAGTATTTACATTATTCGGACTATTGTCCTCATCTTTGTCGCCATATTTATTACAATGTTTCGGCCTTTCAGTATCTGTCTATATTTCTAAGATGAGGTATTATGTACAGTATTTACATTATTCGGACTATTGTCCTCATCTTTGTCGCCATATTTATTACAATGTTTCGGCCTTTCAGTATCTGTCTATATTTCTAAGATGAGGTATTATGTACAGTATTTACATTATTCGGACTATTGTCCTCATCTTTGTCACCATATTTTATTACAATGTTTCGGCCTTTCAGTATCTGTCTATATTTCTAAGATGAGGTATTATGTACAGTATTTACATTATTCGGACTATTGTCCTCATCTTTGTATATTTATTACAATGTTTCGGCCTTTCAGTATCTGTCTATATTTCTAAGATGAGGTATTATGTACAGTATTTACATTATTCGGACTATTGTCCTCATCTTTGTCGCCATATTTATTACAATGTTTCATCTCTATCTGTCTATATTTCTAAGATATTATGTACACTATTTACAATTCGGACTATTGTCTTTTTCGCCATATTTATTACAACGTTTCGGCCCTTCAGTATCTGTCTATATTTCTGAGATGAGTTATTATGTACAGTATTTACATTATTCGGACTATTGTCCTCATCTTTGTCGCCATATTTATTACAATGTTTCGGCCTTTCAGTATCTGTCTATATTTCTAAGATGAGGTTTATGTACAGTATTTACATTATTCGGACTATTGTCCTCATCTTTGTCGCCATATTTATTACAATGTTTCGGCCTTTCAGTATCTGTCTATATTTCTAAGATGAGGTATTATGTACAGTATTTACATTATTCGGACTATTGTCCTCATCTTTGTCGCCATATTTATTACAATGTTTCACCTTTCAGTATCTGTCTATATTTCTAAGATGAGGTATTATGTACAGTATTTACATTATTCGGACTATTGTCCTCATCTTTGTCGCCATATTTATTACAATGTTTCGGCCTTTCAGTATCTGTCTATATTTCTAAGATGAGGTATTATGTAGAGTATTTACATTATTCGGACTATTGTCCTCATCTTTGTCACCATATTTATTACAAGGTTTCGGCACTTCAGTATCTGTTTATATTTCTGAGATGAGGTATTATGTACACCACTTACATTGTTCGGACTATTGTCCTCATCTTTGTCACCATATTTATTACAACGTTTCGGCCGCTGTACGCTCCAGCCTTCTTCAGTTTCTGTCTATATTTTTGAGATGAGGTATTATGTAGACTATTTACATTGTTCGGACTATCATCATCATCTTTGTTGCCATATTTATTACAACGTTTCGGCCGTTGTACGCCCCGGCCTTTTTCAGGTGGTTGTAATGCCGAACTGAACCCTGTATTTAGCTCGCTGGGGTAGACTGTTCTAGTTCCACGTGTCATATCTAATGGATGTCAGTTAGTTTATATCCTGTTAATTCCCCTAACCAAGTTCTCCACCATCTTAACCAGGTGTTGAACGCACACTCTTTGTTTCCTGTTATTGAATCTAACTAGCGCTTTTATCTACTGTGCCTTGAGGACATAGCAGTTTATTTTATGTATGCCGGCTTCAGAAATATTATTGTTATGTGTGTTTTTAGATCTAATTATATGCATAATCGTTTAGGAAGTGGTTGTGCTTATTTGGATGTTGTTTAGATGGGATAGGTTGTTTTCGATAGAGGACGTTGCGTATTTATCTGTTTTTGTATAATTGATTATAATAGATGATATTGTTATTTTTCTTGGGGTTGTATATTTTGTATACCTTTCTTCTTGCGATGTGAATAAAGTGATATGCGTATTGTAGGTTTTTGAATGTGTTTTTTATGTCTGTTCTTTCTTTGGGTAAATATTGAGGACTACAAATTCTTAATGCTCTTAAATAGAAACCTATAATTTTAACAGATTTAAATTTAGAGGAGTGGTTTGAATAGAAAATGACCAGGTCTTTTTTGTTGCTAGTTTTTCTATAAACGTCAAAATTAAGTTCGTTATTGTAGAATGACAATAATAAACAGCACTTACCAGCGTAAGGGTTCCAGCTAGCGTCCAGCTGGCAGACAAAAATAAAGCAGGTTGTAACTCAATACAAACCCTGCGAACTAACTGATGAATAAAGCTGGTATTTATACAGAAATACCTCCACTCATGTACCAGCAGCCAATCACAGCCCAAGCAATGGACTATCCCACTTTAGCACAATGAGATGCTCCATGGCACCATAAATAGCTCTCTTAATGTTGAGTTATGATTCACTCAACTTGCTCCACAACTGAGTGTTTATTTCGACCAAGTGATACGGATATGAACCTGTGAACAGGATACGAACCTGTGAGGGAATAAGCCATTAGATTTCGAGTGTTTATCTCGACCAAGTGATTTTTCTACAGTTATTGTTTTGTATAACATGATATCTAGGAAGAGAAGAGTGTGGTTGGTTTCAGTTTCAAAGGTGATGTCAATTGTAGGTTCAACATTGTTTTGTTGAAAAGTACTGTTAAATTAGTATTCTGTGTATATATTAACAGTGAGTTGTCTATATATCTGAAAAGTTTGGCGGTAGAATGTTTTTGAATAGGCTCACTTTCTAGACATTCTAAAAATAGACAAGCAAGAACGCCACCGAGGGGATATCCCATGTGTAAACCAAATTCCTGTCTATAGAAGTGGTTATTAAATGTAAAGAAACATTGCCTGGTGATTAGCTGACATATTTTTTAATTTTTTGTGTAAGTAAATTAATTTCCGTTTTTGTTAGATGTATTTTTAATAGGCTTAGGCATTTCTCTAAAGGGACGTTTGTGCATAGAAGTTTTATGTCTAAACTAGCCATATATTTGGTTTTGATGTCTATGATCATTTTAATTTGTTTAGGAGGTCCCCTGAATTATATATGATAGACTAATATTGGTGAGCGGTGCGGGTTAAGATTTGGGTTAGTGTGCTGACGAGTTTATATGGGGCGCGGTCTAACCCTGATATGATTGGTCACATTGGTATGTTCTGTTTATGTGTTTTTGTTAATTCGTATAATGTGGGTGTTTTTGGATGGTTTTCAATAAGTTTTATCCAGGAGGATATCTATCTATCTAACTAACTAACTAACTAACTATATATATATATATATATATATATATATATATATATATATATATATATATATATATATATATATATATATATATATATATATATATATATGCAAATACATGAAATTCACAAATACCCCATCTGAATAGCCATTTAACCCGCCTGATCTTGTCAACACTAAAAAGTTAAATAAAAAAAATTAAAAAAGACTTTTTTATGTAACTTTCTGGCGGACCGAAATGGCAGTTCAGATGGGGTATCTGTGAATTTCATTTATTGTAATTTATTTATATATACTCTGTAATAAATACATTGAGCTCGATTTGGGAATCAGTTTTAATATTTTATATTATTAGGATGCACCTGGATTACATACCCACGGATTTTTTATATATATATATATATATATATATATATATATATATATATATATATATATAGTTAGTATGAAAATCTAGGTAATCCGTATGGGTATTCCCAAGGAGGATAAAATTCAGAGAGCTCAATGTAAATCCAGCGCAAATAATTTAAATAAAAACAGATGACTTTAAGATTCCACGTAATAAATTATTTCACCACAGCCCTTTTAAAGGAATGTGGATCATTAGTCTTTACTTCCAAAGGTTGAAACGAAAAATGTAAAGATTTTATCCTCCTTGTGTCTACCGATACACATTACCTAGTTTTTCATATTTCTTTTCTTTTCATTTTTAGTTTCAACCTTTGGAAGTCAAGTCTGATGATCCGCAGTCTTTTAAAAGGCTGTAGTGAAATAATTTATTACATGGAACCTAAAGTGGTCTGGTTTTATTTTTATATATATATATATATATATATATATATATATATATATATATATATATATATATAGTCTGTTTCATGCTAAACGCAAGACGATTGCGCTTAACATGAATTGCGTTTAATTTAATTCCTGTGGGATTATTTACATTAATTTAGACTCAAATACCCTTGGAAAAGGTATGGACCTACTCACCCATTTATGGGATAAATAGTGGGAATGCTATCTAGAAACACCATTTTATTCTCAAAAACTGTGAAGGAGATATTCACCCACGCAAACCAAAAATAATAATTCTTGCAAGGGGTTAGTAATCCGTAAAAAAAAAAAAAACAAATCAATCCAGAATCTTTCTCTGTACATTAAATGCCGTTATCAATCTATTTATCTCCTAACACGTTTTCATTCTCTTTCTGTTCATTTTCTTTTTCTGGTCTAAGCTGGTCATAGCTTGTCCAACCTAATCAGAGCTGGTCTAAGTTAGTCATAGCGGGTCCAAGCTTGTCAGAGCCGTTCCAAGCTAGTCATACCTGTGATACTACTAGCACTGGGACGGATCCCTGTAACCAGTAAGTATCAGAATGTGTATACCACTCGAGAGAGCGGTTTATGAACACAAAGTCCACTTTATATATATATATATATATATATATATATATATATATATATATATATATATATATATATATATATAATTATTTAAAGAATACGATTCCAATATGATTTTAAATAAATAATTATATGTATGCTCTGCTTTTGTATCTAGCATTATTTTTTAAAATAATAACAAAAATACTAAAGAACTTTTGGATTATTTACCTAACGATTTCTTTCCTATTTTCTATATATTTTTCACACACACACACACACATATATATATATATATATATATATATATATATATATATATATATATATATATATATATATATATATATATATATAGCTTATATAATTATATTTTATGGGATAAAGTGCTCAATATCAGAGATAGAGCGTATCTAAATATAAATATAAAAGTGAACATTGAAGTCAACACTCAGAGGCCACAGGCTGTTTCATGCTAGACGCAATCGTCAGGCCGACGAACGGGAGCTAAACACATTTTGTAGACAACTTATTTTCTACGAAGTGTACTGAGACAGTAAACACCAGACTTGGAGATATTTATCACAAACTTAGTCTGAGATGGAGAAAAAATCGTCGAGAGGTGCCTTATTTATCTTTCGCAACTCAAAGTTCGGATGGAATGTTTACCAATATTAAGAAAGCATCTTTTCCCCATTTCCTTTATATCGATTAATTCATATTGATTTTGAAAATCACCTAAGAACGCTAGTTTGGTTTTGATTGTGATAAAAATTCTTCATTGACGTATTTCATGGAGACACTAGTTGAGGCTTAACTCGTAAAATAACGATTTATTGCTTCCAGGGCGAAAAGTTTTCTGATGGCAAAAATACAGAAAGGTCGACGTCTATTCTGAAATAATTAAAAGCCTTAAATATAAATATTTTTTTATTATGACTACAAAGAGTATAATATGATTGGCTATCCCATTGACAAGGCTGATAAGCCGTGTAACAGCATTTCGTTTTTGTAAAAGGTTGGTCTGTTAACATGTTAATTTTGTCAATATATCAACCGTTGTAACTAGACAATGACCATATATTTTTGGCAAGATGGGAGAGCGCGTAATGCGTTTATACCTTTTTCAAGGGAAGAAATGTCGCTTCGAAATTTATTTGTATTTATTCTAGTCTGTTTATAATTATGCCTGACTATTCATATGCATATTTTATATTATTTTTTAATCATTTTACTAAGACGCAACGGATTACTGAGTGTCAAAGAATATGAGCAAAACATTATAAAGGGGAGAGAACAATAAAAGAGCAAAAATAAAGAAGACAAAAGATGACGATTGACATTGGATTTAAATTTTTGAAGATCATAGCTGACTAGAAGGTAAAAAACCGAAAGCGATTTCCACAAGCAATAATTGCGATATATATATATATATATATATATATATATATATATGAAAAAATATAGTCTTAAGATGTGCTATAATTATGGGATAATCTGCTCAATATCTGAGATAGAGCATGTGTAAATATAAATATAAAAGTGAACATAGAAGTCAACACTTAGAGGCGACTGTTTATCGTGAATGTTATTTATTTCTGCGATCGTTAGCATATGTTTTTTTTTATATTATACGCATTCAAACATATCATGTTCAGTTTAACGTACCAAATTGTAATCACAATTCTCTTTACTGTTATATCATCGCCTCCTATCCACATAAAACGCCTCTAACTCAAGTGTCCCCTGTGCCTTGTAAAGTTTGAACCTCAATGTAAAAAAAACATTATCAAAAATCTGTGTGTCTCTTTAATAGGCAATAATTTTTCTAATCTTTCACCTGAAATTACACCATTTATTGTTCACTTTCAATGTTACATACATCATTACAATCTTTTTTCAACATGAATGACTCTTGTTTGAATTAGGTTGCAACGCATAAAACGAATTTGTCACTTGATGATGGTTGGTGAACAAAATGTTTGAAATGTCTCTATCAGAAACGACATAGATAATTGCGGGAATTGAAATTAAATAAGTGGATGATAAAATCTGATCGACTAAGTCTTCCATTTGTCACACTAAAATCAAAGACATCTGTCTTTTTTCTTTTTTTTTTTTTTCACCATAACTGTCTCGGTCAAAACATTTTTATTTACCAAATTTTGTTACGATATTCCCAGAAGATCAGAGCATAAAAATTGATCAATTTATCGATTTCTTTCTTCTCGATATTCACAATCAACTTCAGAAAACGCTATGGTATGAAGTGCATCCAAGTTAAATATATTCGCGAGAAAATGTGCAAGGTACTTATCTATTCGACGTATGTTAAGTAGATAAAATATAAGAGTGGCTTTGAAATCCAATACGTATATATTTGATCAAAGTATATATCCAGGCGTGTGGGTGGTAGATGCTGAAAGCTTCTCGGCTCGAACTAGTTCATCAGATATAATCAAACTGCATTTTTTCTTTAATTGGCTAAGAACTTTTATACGCATTCATACATATCATGTTCAGTTTAACGTACCAAATTTTAATCTTCTTAAATCTCTTTACAGTTATGACAATAATACGGCTGCGTCAAATGTGACAGTAAATAAAAAGACTGATGCTCTTAGCACAGCGCGCCAGCTACAGAGACAAAAAGGTGGCCAGCATTTTGAAAATGACCATATAAACATAAGATAGAAGGACTTGGTGTGCAGTTACACCATGGTCGTACCCATAGGCATGTGAACGAAGTTCATGTAGTCTGTTTTGGTCCTGAGGTCATAAGCTATGATATGTCGTGTCATGTAGCTTCTTTGAGCAAAGTGTCATGGTAAATATCGTCATCTACACCAAGCTAGACATATATCACAGAGAGACATTCATATGGCATACGTGATCGAAGATAATATTACAATAATGTCATCCAGCAGTATATGACGAGCAAGCTTTTCAGATAAGAAGCACCTGATCCAGGAATGCTTCTCCTTTCCTGGTTACAGAAAGGCCTTTTCGAGCCTATCCTCGAGATCGAACGCAAATTATTCAATACTAATCTTATCCCTCTCTATTAAACAGAAATACAAATAATAATGTTCTAAATTGCTTACTGAGCCATATATATATATATATATATATATATTATAAGAGAGTATAATTTTATTTTTTTTTAAATCGGTACACAAAAGGTTTCATGTTTCAATACTTGATTGTGTTTGTTCAATCAATGTTAACTAATCAGTTACTTACCATCGTTTGAACTGTTGTGTGTTTGTACCACTGATAACTATATATATATATATATATATATATATATATATATATATATATATATAATGCAGGAGCTTTTTCATATATGCAAGTGAAATAGAACAAAGATCTTTATTCAGGATATATATATATATATATATATATATATATATATATATATATATAATGCAGGAGCTTTTCATATATGCAAGTGAAATAGAACAAAGATCTTTATTCAGGATATATATATATATATATATATATATATATATATATATATATATAAATATATATATATATATATACACACAAATGTAATATTATGAGTTGTCCATTATCGTTTTCCGGCTTAATTTCAATTTTCCCGGCTTTCGTTAGACGTGGCCAAAGAAATTTGTTTCACGAAAAATGCGTATATATTTTACGTTTCAAATTTATTTTATGCTTCATGTTACGTGTTTGTTCTAAAATATCACGTCCTCATTTGTTACTTTTAAACCGTCTTGTATGTTGTACTGTTTGTTTGATTTTATTTATTTGTGACAGCCTCGAATGGATACCATTTCAGCCAATTTAGGCACAAACACTTGAAATATATTTAACAATTAAAAACCAAATAACAAAGGAGACGAGACACAGCATAAACTAATACATGGAATCATAATGCATAAAATAAATTCAGATTTTGATTGTAAACGAATTTGGAATGAAATAAATGTAAAATGACTTTCGCAATAACTTACAAAAGCCGAGGGCGCTTAGTGAGCAATTTATCAATTTATTGACAGATTCTTAATACGTGAGATCCGTTATCTTATGAGAAGAGTGGAAAATAAATAGTAAAATTTTCAGCTTCAAAATTTATTATTTACCGTTGGTCTTCAATTCATCATGCATTATATATATATATATATATATATATATATATATATATATATATATATATATATATAAAGCATTAACATACACAAAACACATTTTTTGGAAATTACTTTTCGCATTTAATATTCCCTCAAGATTTAATCCAAATATACTTACATATTCACTCACAAATATATATATGTATTTTTAATACATATTTATGTTTATACATTCTTTTTTATAGATACAAATATTTAAGTAAATGTTCTGTTTATAATAAACAGTATTAACGACATTCACCGGTCTGAATGTCCGACAATCGAACCTGTATACTACACAGAACCGTGATATAGCCTGACGTGCCTTTAACCGATTAGCCACAGAGGACCGTTTCGGTTAGCAAGGTCGATTCTACTGTTTTAAACTATAATTTCCAGTGTTTTTCTCTCGTACATTCATATCTGCTCGATGCGTATCCAAATGTAAACGAATAACGTCACACATTATGAAATGCACAAAGTCCGATAATTATTTTAAAGACACTTTTATGTTTATACATTCTTTTTTATAGTTACAAATATGTAAGTAAATTGTCTGTTTATAATAAATATGTTTTAAAAATAATTGCCGGACTTATGTTGGACTTTACTTAAATATTTGTGTCTGTTAAAAAGAATTAAAATGTCTTAAAAATAATTGTCGGACTTTCATTATATATATATATATATATATATATATATATATATATATAATGGACTCTCCCGAAAGTTTCGACGTATGAGGATCTGACAGCTTAGTTGATTCAGTTATGAAATTTTGTGCGATAATCTTAAGTGGCATTTAAGACCCGCTCGTGATTTACAAAGAAGGCCACATATGGAGCAAGTGAGGATTGTGAGATGAGATCACTCTTAGATTGGCTGACCTTTTAGATCTTGCTCTCGCTTCTTGAAGATGATTCAGACAAGCATATTGAAAACTGCTGAGTCCACTAAAACACGTTGATCTCCATTCTACCCGCTCCAAGGCTAAGGGTGTTATGTGGTATATTGACTGCTGACAAGTTGCTTTTCACCTTGTCTTTGTATCTTAGCCATGGGCGTCCTATATTTCTGTAGCCCTGATCTAACTGGCTGTACATTAGGATCTTGGGTATCCTGTCATCAGACATTCTCAAGAAATGACCAGTCCACCGTAACTGAGACTGTATGAGAAAAGTCTCGATTCCTCCAATATTACACCTGTCCTGTCTTGAAGGTTAACTCCACAGATTGCACGCAGACAGCTTTTATGGAAAACATCTAGCTGGCGTATATGATACCTGTATGGAGTCCACGGCTCTGATCCATACAAAAGGATGGCAAGTACAACGGCTCTGTAAACCCCGCTCATTCCATTATATTATTACACAACAAAATTAACAAAATTACTTCATATAAAAGAATAGATCCAAAAAATTCAAAATTACCTCATATTGGGGTGGGGGTTAAATCTATCTCAACCGACGAAAATTACGTCAGTCCTATTCAACCCCGGTGCACAGACTGGGTTAGTATCTGAATTAGAAATTTTCCTTTGACACCTGACAAAACATTAATCCAGAATTTATCCATTTCAATGTTTCAGTCAGACGAAATGCGCGAGTCAGTAGTTACGGGTGGGCTTGAAGGTATTATTCTTAAAGGAAGAGGTTTTTATATAATTAAACCCGTATATTAACCTTATTACATTAAATTAGGATATATATATATATATATATATATATATATATATATATATATATATATATATATAATTATTTATTTAAAAAAGTTTATAACATAAATATGTTATAAAATCACTACAAAAATAGCCATTTTGTTTCAACACCCCCGGTGTCTTATCAAGTGATGATGTTGAATGTAAGATAAATGGTTTTAAAAGTTTCAAATTAATTAATGATCCTTCGCAAGGGGAAAATGTTGTTGCAAAAGCTAGAATGACCAATCAAAATACAAGTATAGGAAACTTCAAAAAGCTTGACAACGAAGTCATGTTATAATAGCTATTCAGATGTTTAAAATACGGGCAATATTAAAAAAGAATTTATTCTAACCAATAATTATTAAATTATATGATAAAATTTGATATTAAAATTAAAAACTGAAATTTTAAAATCCAAATTTAATCGCTATTAAGTTTAAAACTATAAAATTACTGAGGAGAAAAGAAGAAATACATATGTTATTCAATTTATTTCTTCGTTGAAATTACGTTAGAACAGACGCTACTTCATCCGGTCATCCGACAATATATATGTATACATTTTAATCACAAGTGTGTGAATGGGGTCCTAAACTCACGTGTAAAACAACACAAACACAATCAGATTATAATAGATAAGCACCCAGACATATTTAGATATATATACACACAAAAAAAAGTGACGAGACAGGGAACATTCCCACGGCCCTTTATGAAAAAAAAGGGAAATCAACACACACACACACACACACACACACACACACACATATATATATATATATATATATATATATATATATATATATATATCAATTTCTTATTAAATACAAGTCTATGATATTAGCTTCCAAATACATAAAATCTAGCGTGTCTATTTCGTATTTGGACTTGAAAATAATCCTTTCTTGCACAAACGACCACTCGCTATATAATTCTCTATTCATTTTTAACTGTATATGCTAGGCCTAGACTTAAAGATAATCTTACTATTTCTGGCCCCATTAATGGTTCGTCGTTAAGAGTAAAGATTTTAGCATTTCCAACTTCCCCATCCGATGCCATAGCGTCTGAAAGAATGGAAACACATAATGAGACGCTTATATTATTTAAAATATAAACGTTAGGATGTATTTTTTTCCGTCTGGATTATAAGGACAAGATTTTTTTTTATTATTCCCATTAATAGCATCTAATATCTTCCTAAGTACTGTTAGGAAAATAATGTTTCAGTCTTCTTCAAGTGTCTGTCGATCATTGAATTTCGAAAGGAATTTCGAAATGAGTCAACCTATAGATTGAAATCTATAGGTTGACTATTTTCAGTCTGCTTCCCATAACTAAGAATATTTCATCTTGTTTAATTGTTCAATCATTATTTGTCTTATTTCCACTGAGGATAAGTATTTCCGTCACCAAATACAGTAAATATCGTTTTAATTCTCGGTGGGACAATCCCGAATCTAGAATCCGGAGCATTTAACCTAATTTTTATACATTTTATTTTTAATCATTTAACCCCAAACACGACAGGAAGACCACTAGTGGAGAAAAGTATAGAGGGGACCGAAGGAAGGATAGAAGCTGAACGGGGTTTAAGAAGATAGAAGATGACGATTGATGTTGCATTTAAATTTTTGGAGATTATACTAATATAAGGGAAGCAAAGAAATGGAAAAGAGTTCTACAGGCGGGCAGTGCGAGAAAAGAAATTGTTAGAGTAGAAGTGTCGATTACAGTAAACTAATTCAACAGTAAAAGAGTGGGACCTAAATGCCAATCTAGTAGTACACTTAAATTCACGTAGTCTGGACACCAGGGTAAAATCTCTACCTCTAGCCGGTGCAGTCTTGATACTAGGCTTAACTCTTTTCGCCGCTGCTTCTCTTACCCATTGAAGCAATTTTTGCCCTTCTCTAGTGCCATTACTTTGCTGGCATTTCTGTTGCATGAGGTTCGTTCTTTCTTACTTAGGAAATTTCATATCGTATTTATTGAACAACTAACTACTCTCTCGACATTTGCTTCCGACAACGTTATCGTGAATAAACAGAGGCTAGCTGAAGGGGCTGAATATTGAGTTATATATAGTCTATAAAAATAGACGTGGCATGTATTCAGTTTAGATGTATTTAATTAATGAATAATCTATCTGTTAAAAGAATATCGCTTTATTATTATGATTATTATATCGCTTTATTATTATTATTATTATTATTATTATTATTATTATTATTAACAACACTATGATTTAAGAAAAGAACAGATATTATTTGAAAATGTTATGCATTGAACTTTGGCAACTAATTTTTTTTCTTTTCTTAAATCGCGTTCTTTTCTAAATGTTGAAAAATAGTGGAAGATTTACTTCAGACATTTTATTTATTATTATTATTAGTAGTAGTAGTAGTATTAGTAGAGGTAGTAGAAGAAGAAGAAGAAGAAGAAGAAGAAGAAGAAGAAGAAGAAGAAGAAGAAGAAGAAGAACTCTAGAACGATGCACTCTTCAAGATTTAGAATATTTCTATTCCATAGAAACCCGTCTTTCATGGAAGATGTCTTAAATACTTCGGCTAGGAAATCTTTTGTAAATAATAGTTTTTAAACTAGTTTTAATACTTTATTTATTTCCTTTTACATTTTTTTTATTTCGTGCTTTTTACAATTTTATTAATTCGAGTGATTTTAATAAAAGTCCGCAGTAATATTATTAATATTGAAATAATCGCAATCTTCTCCTTCTCTTCCTCTTCTTCTTCTCCTCTCCTTCTTTTCTCCTTTTCTTCTTCCTCTACCTCTTCAACTACTACTACTACTACTACTAATAATAATAATAATAATAATAAATGAATAAATAAAATGTCTCAAGTAAATCTTCCACTATTTTTCAACTCAGAATGTCGGCATAAAATGTCACAATCATAAAATTGAGACGAGTTAAAATATAATGATGGCAAAAATAGTTCATTTAAAATGTTCTGCTCTCCCAGTGGTGTCTAATATTGACTTATTTTTAGATTATAGGCGTCACTATTACTGGATATTCTCCACATGGGATACATTTTCTATTTTCTTGTGAAACATCGTGTTATTATTATTATTATTATTATTATTATTATTATTATTATTATACTTAAACAATAATTGTAAAGTAAAATAAATTTTGTGAATATCTCAGCGCCTCTCGGACAATATCAGCAAAAAAAAATAAAATACCACTCAGGAGATAAATTAATTTGAAGTGCTGGCATTGTCAGCCAATCGGAAAAGCAGATTTTTTTTTTAAATTTTCAGCGATGTCTCAAGTAAGGAAATTGGCTAGAAGGAATTTATGTGAAAAACTGACGTGTCACTTCATCACTAACAACTTTTTTTTTCGATTTTTTTCATTATGTAGTTTGTGACTTGCTAAAACCTACACCCACCCAACATTTATTTTTATCTATTAACAAATTCTGTCGTTGAAACTTTGTGAAAAAACACTTTCGTTTTATTTCCCAGGTGTCGTTTATCAAAATGTTGACTTTAAATTGACTGTCAACTCCTCAAATGCCTACTAGCAACATATCAGATTTGATTTTTTTTATAGTACCCACTGTACCAAATCGGTTAGGAAGAGTGCCTTGAAATATGATAAAGTCGGTCAGATTGATTGAGTTCGGTGTAATTTGGTTGCGCAACAAACTAAGCCATGTGCAAGACATATGACTTTCAGCCGTAAAGAAATGGTTAGCAGCATTGTATTGGAAAGCAAACCTGTTGTTTAGTGTTTTTGTTATGCACTAAGACTCAAACTAATCTGGCCTTCCACTGAGAAAGTTAAACAAACACCTCTGCCTATGCTTTCCACCTCCCAAGAGGTATGAAACCAATGTCTTTTTGACAAAGAACTTTGCCAATGAGGTAGCATATCATCTTCAACAAGATCCTACCAATCAAATCAACCCACAAGCCCCATGTTCCGATTACAAATTCTTAGGATATAGGGAAGAAAATATAGTTTGGAGAACTTAATCAGAACAGAAGACAAACGTTCATAATTTGTATCCAAATATACATCATGTTATTCCAAAAATATTGGAAAAATAAATAAAATAAAAACTTGAATAAGCAAACCAAAAGTTTAAAATTAACAAAAAATTATTTGGGTGAATTATTTCTGTATATTTACACCTTACTACATTATTTTCAAGAATTGTTTTGTGTATACGCAAGGAATGTCGTCCTTAACGGATTCTCCTCCAGTTCCTTTCCCACGAACGTAGATGTTCCCCCAAGGCTCTATCCTAAGCCTTCCTCTATTCCTTATCTTCATTAACGATCTTCCCGATGCCATCATTTCCCAAGTAGGCATCTATGCAGACGACATTACTATTTACTCCTGCCTCAAAAGCAAATCTGGTATCGCTGACAAAGCTAAGCTAGCCGTTAGTCTCGAAAAGGGCCTCCAATTGGTTGTAAACTGGCGCAGGAATTCACTGGTTAACTTTAATACCTCAAAATCAAAACTGCTCTCTATTACTCACCAGAGAGAACTATACCAGCCTCCCATTAGAATGTAATGCGCAACTCACGAAAACATCTCTTTGCGACTGCTTGGCTTCATACTGTTCGCTGACCTGAGATGGAACAAATACACTGAATCAATAGCTTCATCCACCGCAAGGAAACTTAGTTCCCTGTGTCGCGCCAGAAAATTTTTCTCGCCCGATTCCATCCTTCAAATCTATAAATCAACCATTCGCCCTTGCATGGATTACTGTTGCTATATATGATCTGGAGCCCCTACTGTTCGTTTTAAGGTCCTCGACAAAATCCAGAGACGAATATGCAATGTGATTGGCCCTGAACTGACATCTCATCTACAGTCGCTCTCTCACAGACGTGCCGTCGCCTCCCTCTGTCTTTTCTACAAATAATTTCACGGTAATTGTTCCGAATAGCTACCTTCAATAGTTGTCAAACTGCGTGAATTTAAGCGTACTACCAGGCTGATATCTCGGTCAGAATCTTCCACTGTCGAAACAGTTAAATGTAGCCGTCTCTTCTACTCTAATAGCTTCTTGTCCCGCACTACCCGTCTGTGGAATCCTCTTCCTCTTAGTTGTTTCCCTGATAGCTATAATCTTCAAATATTCAAATGTAATGTCAGTCGTCCTTTTCTTCATTCTTACCTCTAACACGCGTCTTTATTCCCGCCCACACTCGCTGTATCTCCTTGCGTGCTAGTGGCACTTCTGCTCCCGCTGCCGCTTTGCTCTCTCTCTTATTGTTAATATTATTATTCGTAGTATTAGTATTATTATGTTATACTTATTGACAATATTTTTGTTATTTTGCTGTCTTTTTATTCCACAAATTTTACTAGCCCATCTATTAAATCCACAATCCAAGCCGATATCCATTATTCCACCGTGCTTCTTACATATGCCTCCTAACTTATATATATATATATATATATATATATATATATATATATATATATATATATATATATAACTAGACTCGTTTTCGAAAAACCCTCGAATTTTTGATTTGCTAATAATCAAATCAATCTCGATGGAAAAAAAAGTTTTAAAAAAAGAAAGAGCTACAAACATGAACTTCTGCCGACAAAAATATCGCACAGATGCAGGTCTGAAGCCCAAAGAAAAAACCCTGATACGAGTAAACAACTAACTAACAAAAGCGCTCAATGCAACCGTAGAGCAGACCTAGATACACCTAGGGTTAGACAAGCCCCCCTGGGTTTCACCCAAACGGATCCTTACTTTCCTGACGATCCGTTTGGGTGAAACCTAGGGGGTTTGTCTGGCTCACTAGGTGTATATATATATATATATATATATATATATATATATATATATATATATATATATATACTCAAATGTATCGTCAGGAAAGTAAGCCTTACTTTCCCTGACGATCCGTTTAATGAAACCTAGGTAGGTTTGTCTGGCTCACTAGGTGTGTATATATATATATATATATATATATATATATATATATATATATATATAAGGTAGGAGGAATATATATGTAGGAGGCATATATATATATATATATATATATATATATATATATATATGGTCCTCGACAAAAATCCAGATAAGGATATGCAATGTGGTTGGCGTTGATCTGTAGCTCTCTCACGGACGTTCCTAAACTGCATGAATTTAAGCGTGCTACTAGGCTGACATCTCGGCCCCACCACTGCCGAAACGGTTCAATGTAGCCGTCTCTTCTACTCCAATAGCTTCATGTCTCCCTCCTCCCGTCTGTGGAATTCCCTTCCTATTACTTGTTTCCCTGTTAGTCTATAATCTCTCAACTATTCAAATATAATTTCATTCGACATCTCCCGATGCCTTGATCTATTCCCCGTCCTTCTCTTCATCCTTTTCTCTATCACACCTCTTTACTCTCGATCCCACTCACTGTAACCCTTTGCGTGCCACTGGCACTATCGGCTAGTCTTTTATTTTTTTTAACTCCGGTGTTCTTGAGTTTGATAAAATCAATTTCAAATCACTCAACTCTAGACACTCAAACTGAAATATTTTCGCGTTTATTTATTTACTTTTAAACACACTTCCATATACGGTCCCTAAGAGAGAATATATATATATATATATATATATATATATATATATATATATATATATATATATGTGTGTGTGTGTGTGTGTGTGTGTGTGGTGGAATTAGGAATAGAAGCATTCGTAATGGTGGAAAGAGAAAAGGAGTTAGGAGGACAGTAGATGGCAATTAACATTGGATTTAAATTTTTGTAGATAAAAGTTCGATGGAAAGCCTGGAGCCGGAAGGGACTTCCACAGGGTGGAAGTGCGAGAAATGAAACTGTCATCATTGAAGTTACGGCTACATCTAGCTAACTCAACCTTTATTTGATGAGATCTCGCCGCCAGTCTAGTATTGTGCTTAAATCCATAAAAGTCTAGGAAGCATAACGACGATCTCATCCGAACAATTACCATGAAAGGATGTATAGAAAAGACACAGAGTGGCAACTTTACGATAGGGAGCAAATGAATGAAGCCGCGCCCACAGATCAGGACCAATAATATTGCGGATTCTTCTTTGGATCTCATCAAGGAACTCCAGGTAAACAATACTGGACTATATATGGCAGCAATATTCTAAGCATGGACGAATGGTAGACTTATAGATATTCAAGATAGATTCAGGAGAGAAAGAAATGTCTAGCCTGACACAGTGAACCGACTTTCTTAGCAGATGATCTAGCAATAGATTTAATGTAGTCTTTCCACCTCGTGTCAACTGAAAACGTTTGACTAAAAGACACGAGTTACTTTCTTGGGGGATACCATCATTCCTGTTAATGGACGGTAGAGACAGGTCTCTCATATGATTAACGGGGAGAAGTTTAGATTTTTTGGGAGGGGGTGTTAAAACTGACAAGCCATCTTTTGCCCCATTTAACAATGGTCTTGATGTCGTTTAGTACAGCAACTGCCATTTTGATTTTGTCTGACTGATCAACCTTACTATAAAAGCAGGAGTTAATGGTTGTGTTGTCATTGTAGATGTCACGTTGAGAGTTTATGTCATCGAGAAAGTCGTTAATGAAGATCAAAAGCAGCGTAGGACCAAGGATAGAGCCTTAGAGCACACCCACATTAGTACAAAAGGATGTAGACGAGTTGCCGTTCAGGACAACTTTCATTTGATAGGAATGACTGGATCTGCTCAGAAACGTTCCCGGAGATACCGTAACCTTTCAGCTTGTGGAGAAGATCTGAATGTCAGACCCTGTCAATGGCTTTCGAGATACCCAATGCTACAGCTCGGGCCTCACCGTTTTTTATCTGGAACATGATAAACTCTTTCCGCAATTATGGTTAGTACATCGGAAACTGATCTGGATAAACGAGAGACGAATTTCTTGTCTGAGAAAAGTCTCTGTGGTGGGAGATAATGAACCAATTCAGAATTGATTGGGACGTCTAGGAATCATCCAAGAAGAGGCAGAAGGCTAAGTTGCATGAGTCAAACGGTTTACCAGAATTCTTAAAAAGTGGAACAACAGACGATGACTTCCAGCAGACAGGAGAACAGGAGGCAGCAAGGCATTTATTATACAGAGAGTACAGGAGTTAGTTCGGGAGCACACTTCTTAATGACGATATTCAGTCACCCCCCACGAGGGTGTCATGTGGCACAAGGCCTTTTTAACGTGAGCTTCTTAATGACCATTACAGGGATGCCATAGAGTCCACAAGCTTTGTGGGGATCAAGGTTAGAGATGATAGCACAAACCATGGAACCATATCACTCAACACTGAATCAGTTCTAAGTGGGAAGTTAGGCAGGTATATTCCTGATGCATCAATAATAGTGTTTGAGGAGAATTTACGGGCAAAGCATTCGGCTTTATCGGCAGTGGATGATAAAACCTGAAATCGATGGAAGAGGGGGGAATAGAAAACTTTTTTAGTACCCTATTACACAGACACCAGTAGTCATGAAAGCCAAAGCTTTTTGAGGTTATGCGATGCCTCATTCTGTCAGCAAACAGGGACTTAGCTTCTTGGAGGACTTGCTTACATTTTGTACAGGCAATAGCAAATAGGCACTCAAGGTTAGTTATGACGAGAGCTGTCACGCTAGTATGGTCAAAAATAGGGGTTCTCGTATGCTATGGCGACCGAGCATGCAGGTGTGAACCATGGATCGGACTGAGGTTTCATCTAGTATTTCCATGCCGTCTTTGATCCAAGAATAATTGGAAGGTTGAATTTGTCAGTCCAACTAGCGTCAAAGAGTCCCAGCCAGCACAATGGTAACGGAAAGAGATCTTATGGATAAGGGGCTCCTGTTTATTTGGTGCATGGAAGGAGATATCAATAGCTACCACAGAGTGTTCTGAGATACCCATAGGGAAGTAATGTAAACCTCATCAAGAGCGAGGAGAGGAGTTGAGAAATAGACATATAATTGCGGTCATATCCAAATGCGAAAGGGTTATGGAGGTAAATACAGCAAGAAAATATGGAGTGGAGCCCTGAAAAATTGTTGTCTTTCAAAACTTATAACCATCCGGAAACTGCTGCAGCTAAGCTGGGCCCAAATTCAATGCCCTGTATTCCTTTGAATTTTGTCCGAATGAGGGACCCTGTGGTCTGGGCATCACACGGCCTCTATGTACCATTGTCCTTTCTGCCCCCCTGGAGAGATCACTATATTCTAACCACCAATAGACTGAATTTTGATCAAACAAGTTGATACATTTATTTCACAAGATAAACGGATACCTACAAATATAGTTTTTAAATAATGTTTATTAAGTAGCAAGAATACTTTCAAACA
Source organism: Acanthosepion pharaonis (assembly GCA_903632075.3). Taxonomy (NCBI): domain Eukaryota; kingdom Metazoa; phylum Mollusca; class Cephalopoda; order Sepiida; family Sepiidae; genus Acanthosepion; species Acanthosepion pharaonis. The sequence goes on along the minus strand of CAHIKZ030000718.1, from coordinate 329,639 downwards.
CGTTTCATTGAAAAATATCGACAAAGTCTGTCTATTCAATTTTTATTAATATTTTTTATTTTCCAATTTCAGAATAATTTCATCTATATACCTGTAAACTTTTCAAAGTTCATTTTTTTTTCTTTATTGAATACTTTCAAATATTGCTAGATTTGTTTTCAAGGAATTCGGTTTTTGTCTGTTTCTATTAATATACTCTACTAATTCCGGCGTTCTCTTGTTGATATTTATTGTATAAAATATAGACATTTTGGCACAAGGCTAAAGAGTTGACGGCTCGTATAATTTTCAAAATGCTCCTTCTCATCGATCGTTCGTACGCGTGTGATAATGTGTAACCCCTGTGTTCTGCGGTTAAAACGAATGGTGTTTCTATCTCTGTTGGCCACTGGTGATTTGAGCGACGCGACAGGAGGAAGTCTTGCGAGGAAGCTGTCGTTCTCATCTGGATCTGATCCGATTCTTCGAGTACCAGCTCGAGATGAAGATTAGAACTGATAGGAAATTGTTTGTTTCGATAGACTACAACGAGAGTTGAGTGACTGAGGCGAGCTTGGTTCGCTTGAACAGGGCTAGCCTTGATTTTCTTTTTTAGGTCCTCGTACGTCACACCGGGGTGGTTTCCTGTGGAGCCCTCCCCTGGTTAGGATTCATTACTATTGGGAACCTCGTTAATATGGGTGATGGTCGTTCCCGGTCTGTTAACGTCATCTTCTTTGCTTATGATTCTAGTCGAGATTTCCATCCCCACTGATTGTTTTCGACCTCACATTTTCATCTCAACTGAGTCAGCTTCCTTCTTTCCCTAAAGGCCGTATATTATTTTTCCTTTCCCTCCCCCTTAGCGAGAGAGACTCTTGATTTTGTCCATAGGCAGAATACAGCGGCTTCTCCATTTTGAGTGTTGAACGGGTTCAACTAACATCAGGCGTTCTCTTGTTTGCTGCAGTGAGTTTCAAATCAATCAAAGTGACGTCATTTTCAACAGTCAAATTGAAATTTTGTGTATTTTTTATGTGATCTTCAATATATGATTTATGGGAAAAGATAGCCTATTAAATGTTGACTGCTTCCTTAGTATTACAACAGCTTCAAGTATTTTAACTTTTTCTTTGCATTGATATTATATTATGGTTTTATCTAAAACAAATTTAAAATAGACAAAAAAAACAAAACCAAATCCTTGAAAACGAATGTAGTAACATTTATACAACCTAATTGAGTATCCCTCTACCTTGAGTGTCTCTTGTAATGGTTGCACAAAAATATTACATTTAATGATTATATAAAAGAACTTATTCGGAAATTTATAAAACTTTTCTTTCTTTATTTTTTTAAGCGTTTCACCCCAAGCAAGGCGGGAAACCACTAACACGCAAGGGGTTACAGAGAGTTGGAGCTTGAGCAAATAGATGTGATAGAGGAAAGGATGAAGAGAAGGATAGGGGATAGATCAGGGCATCTGGAGACATCGATTGACATTACATCATTTGAGTAGTTGATTATAGCTATCAGGGAAACAGGAAGAGGAGAGAGAGTTCCACAGGCGAGAGGTGTGAGACATGAAGCTTTTGGATACGTAATGTTATGGGACCTTACCCATAATAACATAATGGACTATTCCATACGTAATAAATACTGCGCCTCAAGAGGAAGCAGAGAGTTCAGTCTGAAGTCTTGAGTGAAGTCCGTCAGGAGTCTGTCTGTCAGTCAAAGAGAGCGAGTCAGTCAGTCGAGTCAGAGGCAGTCCGAAACAGAGTCGTGTTCAGACAATTACTACTAAACCTGATTGTTCGTACTTACACTTTCTTCTTCTCTGTATATATTCCTGCTTGTAATATATCTGTGTTATTCCATATCCGTATTCGATACATTTTTGTAAAAGTTTATTAACAGCAATTAATGTTTGAAGAAAAAATTATTACCAACAATACATTTTCGAAAAAATATTACCAGCAATATATTTTTTTGAAAAAAAAAATATTACCAGCAATAAAAATCTTGTCAGCATTAAATAACCCATTAAGGTTGATATACTGTAAAACGAACCAATCCAAAGCAAACCAAAAGACTGGGTAATAATGTTTCTTTCCATTCATGACTGATTAAGCAGAAGATTTTTCTGCTGCAGGATTGTTA
>CAHIKZ030000718.1:292500-322500 GCA_903632075.3 Acanthosepion pharaonis | reverse complement strand
TTCTCTTTCCACTATGTCGTTTGTATTTCTCCATTCTACCATTTGCTTTTCCTCATTCATCATTCTATATAATGCTCGTCGTTTCGAATATTACTTCGGCCATTTTGAACGCTTCTCAATTTTTTCTCTCTCTTTCTCTCTCTATTTTTCTCTTCCTCTCTATCTCTTCCTTTCTCTTTCTTTCTGTGTCTCTTTCTTTTTATCTTCCCTTTCCTCTAATCAAAACCCATTACGACAACTGAATTCTTATCACAGTTCACGCTTCTCATCTTCTTTCATGAGCAAATGCATATTTACACTGATATTTTCTATTTAAATCAATACATCCGTTCATTTACTTCGTATTTATTCTGGAACATGTAACTAAATATTTCCTCTGTTTTATAAGATCTTTCTCATAGTTCCCGGATCAACCATTTCCCATATCTAACGAAAAGAACAAATATTTTTATATTTTAGAAGGGATTGGTGGTCAGCTAGGGAATTTTCAAAAACTTCTTTAAAAAGATTAAAACGTGTACTGAACTGTTACGTAATATCAATCTTCCTATATACCAGTGAAAGATGAAAAGAGACTTGAAGCAACAGCAATGGAGTCATACAGAAAGATGCTGAGGATACCATGGACTGAACATGTAAGCAACAATAAGGTTTTACAGAAAATGGAAACAAAAAGAAAGCTTATACATAACAACAGGAAGAAAGAGTTGAAATTTCTGAAGCACATAATGAGGAAGGAGGGCTTGGAAAATCTGATACTCACAAGACAGCTTGAAAATAACGCATAACTTACTTGATAATAGTGAGTAAGTGGGTGGCGGAACAGGGTTTAGGATAAAGAACGGAGACTGTTCTAGTTCCACATGCCATGTCTAATGAATGTCAGTTATCAATTATCTCCTGTTAATTTCCCTCTGAAAGTTCTCCACTGCCTTAACCGGATATTGAACTCACACCCTTTGGGTCCTGTCACTGGATCTAACTAACGCCTTTATCCACTGTGCCATGTGTCCTCGAGGACAGTCTACCCCAGTGAGCGAAATAAAGTTTTCAATTTGACATTCCACCCACCTGAAGAAGGCCGGAGCGTACGACGGCCGAAATGTTGTAATGAATATGGCAACAAAGATGAGTACAATAGTCCGAATAATGCACATAATACGTCATCAGAAATATAGACAGATACTGAAAGGCTGAAACGTTGTAATAAATATGGCGACAGCTATGGGGACAATACTCCGAATAATGTAAAGAGGGTACATAATACCTCATCTCAGAAATATAGACAGATACTGAAAGGCCAAAACGTTGTAATAAATATGGCAACAAAGATGGGGACAATAGTCCGAATAATGTAAATAATGTACATAATACCTCATCTCAGAAATATAGACGGATGCTGAAAGGCCGAAACATTGTAATAAATATGGCGACAAAGGTAAGGACAATAGTCCGAATAATGTAAATACTGTACATAATACCTCATCTCAGAAATATAGATAGATATAGAATTTACGGTTATATTTATTTCAACAGTAAATCGATGAGACCTAATTGCAAATATAGTATTATGCTTAACTATATGCGGTTGAGGTGCCATGAGGGAGAGCTTATTAGAGAAAATGATATGAAAATATTTATAGAAATTACTGAAGCTATGTCACGGCAGTGGGAAAGTAAATCAAGGACCGATGATATTACAGACACTTCTTTTCATTTGTCCGAGAATTTCGCGATAGGCAGCCGGACTACAAGACCCGATATGACAGTAATGTTCAATACACGGATGAATGGTAGATTTATAAATTATCAAGATGGATTCTAACGAGAATAACTGTCTGACATGATACAATGAAATAAACTTCTTAGCAGCAGACATGGCAATTGTTTTAATTTAAACGCTCGCTTCCCTTCATGTCAGCAGAAAACCTGAGACCAATAAGACAGAAGAGTTTGCTTTCCTGGAGCCATTTTGGTGGACGGCAAAAATAGTTCTATATGATATTTGAAGGAAATCAGTTTCATTTTAGAGATGTTGACCTTTAAAAGATATTTCTTATCCAAGTTAACAACTGATTGGAAGTTATAACATCAAAAGAGATAAAATATATTGCAAGTTATTGTTTTGTGGATGAAAAATTTCTTGATGGTATAGAAGGTGCGCAGAGATCATAGAATTATTAGTCAGAACAATAAAAAAAACTGGTTATAGGAAAATCAAAAATTTGAGATTCCAGAAAAATTAAAACGTTTATAAGCCAATAAACTAGTTTAACCAACAAGAAAATATTTAAAGTAACCGTCGTTGTGAAAATAAAGAGAAAAATTGCAAAATATTAAGATTTATTGACTAAAAACGACAAAGCAACTAAAGTAGACTTTTATGTGGAAAATTGAATATAAATATGTAAGATGGGTAAAATAAAATAGAATAAAACTAGAATGCGAAAATATATTGGCTGTATATGATGTTAGAGTTAAAGGTTTGGCTACACATGAAAATAGTCATAAAATTTGACTTGGAAGACAACAGACAGAAAAGAGAGTAAAGATTTTCCTAGTATTGTGCGGAGTAAAATTATAATTTTCTTCAAAGTTGATGATGGTGTCAAGATAAATGTCGAAAATTATTGTTAATACTTCGACAAGATGTTTTGTTTGTAGTAGAGGTCACAAACATGAAGCTTTTAACTTGAGAATATATTGATAAAAGCCAATGATATTGCAAGTTTTTGGACACGATAGTTTTAGTGTTATAGGTCACTAAGAGGAGGCTTTAAACTTAAGAATATATTGATAAAAGCCATAAAAGTTTTTGGACACGATAGTTTTAGTGTTATAGGTCACTATTTTAAACTTAAGTTTTTGGACAAAGAATGCTATTGCAAGTTTTTGGACACGATAGTTTTATAGGTCACTAAGAGGAGGCTTTAAACTTAAAATATATTGATAAAAGCCAATGCTTTGCAAGAACGATAGTTTTAGATAAAAAACTTAAGAATATATTGATAAAAGCCAATGCTATTGCAAGTTTTTGGACACGATAGTTTTAGTGTTATAGGTCACTAAGAGGAGGCTTTAAACTTAAGAATATATTGATAAAAGCCAATGCTATTGCAAGTTTTTGGACACGATAGTTTTAGTGTTATAGGTCACAAACAGGAAGATTTAAATTTAAGAATATATTGATAAAAGACAATGCTACTGCACGTTTTTGGACATGATATTTTTAGTGTCATAGGTCACAAACAGGAAGCTTTAAACTTACTATATTGATAAAAGACAATGCTCCTGCACGTTTTTGGACACGATATTTTTAGTATTATAGGTCACTAAGAGGAGGATTTAAATTTAAGAATATATTGATAAAAGACAATGCTATTGCAAGTTTTTGGACACGATATTTTTAGTGTCACAGGTCACAAACAGGAAGATTTAAATTTAAGAATATATTGATAAAAGACAGTGCTATTGCAAGTTTTTGGACACGATATTTTTAGTGTCACAGTTCACAAACAGGAAGATTTAAATTTAAGAATATATTGATAAAAGACAATGCTATTGCAAGTTTTTGGACACGATATTTTTAGTGTTATAGGTCACTAAGAGGAGGCTTTAAACTTACTATATTGATAAAAGACAATGCTCCTGCACGTTTTTTGGACACGATATTTTTAGTGTTATAGGTCACTAACAGGAAGAACACTAACAATGGCTCTTATAATGAACGTTATAGAATGTCAAACAGACCATATTAACATTTAAAATAATAAAGCGTTGTATTTTGGGTTTATCAAATATGGTTTTCTTGCAGCATACCTACGGACGATAATGGGTATGTTCCCATTCACATAAATACAATAGTAAATACTGTATGTTGGTTTGTAGTTAGAGATTCATCTCCAGCTGTGCTGGTCAAATTCTCTGCCTCCGGGTGTGGAGGATCCCCAGACAAGGCTATGTCGAAGGACAGAGTCTCGTCTCGGGGAAAGAGCTATCCGATCACGTTCTATACGGGCTCGACAGGGAATCTTTGGCCGAGTCTTCGGGCTCGGATACCCCACATTAAATTCGGCCTTGTGCCACATCTGACCGCGTGGGGCGGTTGATAGATATCCTGTAGTTGGAGATTCATTGTGGAATTCACTTGAATAACCTCTAACGGTTGACTACTTCTACGCGCCGCTGGCGAATCTTATAGGTGTTGTTCTTGTCCTAAGTATTATCGTTCATTATCAACCTTCGTGAGATTATTTTATTCGGTAAGGTTCCCTAGGTTACAACAGTTTTGAGTCTCATATATTTTGATTTATTTATAAATACAAAATAGGTTTCACTTAATTTGATTTCATAATAAAACCTGACATGCTGAATACGAGATAATATCAACAGTCTTTTTATATGATGGATAGATAATTTTTTTTCTTTTCATGTGCCGTGTCCTTTCAGGACGTGGGCGATCATGGCTCTCCACTTCCGCCTATCTCTTGTAGCTCTCAATAAGTTTCGTCCCTGTGCCACCTCCACCAGACCACGTTCCGCCATCCACTTGCTTAAGCCCGCCAGGTATGTTATGCGTTGCTTTCCCTTGCTTTTTCTTGTTCCCCTCTATTCGACCCGTGAGTATCAGATTCTCCAGGACCTCCTTTCTCATTACGTATCCCAGAAATTTCATCTGCCTCTTCCTTATGTTAAGTATAAGCTTCCTCCTTGTTTGCATCCTCTCCAATATCTCAAAGTTTCTCACACGCTTGCTCTGTGATATTCTTAGCATCCCTACGCCATTGATTCCCAGGTAGGCATCTACGCGGACGACACTACAATTTACTCCTGCCTCAAAAACAAATCTAGTGTCGTGGACAAAAATAACCTGGCCGTTCGTCTCGAAAAGGACACTCCAATCGGTTGTGAACTGAGGCCGTAATTGGCTGGTTAACTTTAACACCACCAAAACAAAACTGCTCTCTATTAATCACCACAGAGAGCCTTCCCTGCCCCCCCCATTAGAATGTCTGACGCTCAGCTTCCCGAAAGCGCCTCTCTGCGGCTGCTCGGTCTCACGTTATCTACTGACCTGAGATGGAACAAATGCATTGAGTTAATTGCTTCGTCCACCGTGAGGAATGTTGGCTCTCTGTGCCGCGCCAGGAAATTTTTTCTCCCAGGAATCGATCCTTCAAATCTACAAATCAATCATTCGCCCTTGCATGGAGTATTGCTGCTATATATGGTCTGGAGCCCCTTCCGTTTGCCTCGGGGTGCTTGACAAGATCCAGAGACAGATATGTAATGTAATTGGCCCTGATCTGGCATCTCGTCTACTGTCGCTCTCTCACAGACGTGTCGTCGCCTCTCTCTGTCTTTTTTACAAATACTCAGCTGTTTAATACTAAATAAATTTTGAAATCATTAACTTACATTTGATGACGTATTACTATGATAAATGAAGAATGCAAAAAATTTTCAATATATTTACAGACTTTTTAGTTGGATTTAACACAGACATAAACTTTTGGAATCTCAATGAACAGTCGTTGCCACTTTTATAATACTCGTTGTAGTAGAGACTTTGTAATCGAAGATAGAACTATAGTAACGCCGTTGAACGATGCTGGTGTATGTAGTAATAGGGAAGGGTGCTCCACAGGCGAGAGGTGCGAGGTATGAAGCTATTGGAGTAAAAGAGACGGCTACATTTAAAAGTTTCTACAGTGAAAGTGTGAGAGCGGGATGCCAGCCTCGTAGGGCGCTTGAATTCATGACGTCTGGGACCCAGTGAAAGCAGCTCATCGGAGCAATGACCATGAAAGTACTTGTAGAAAAGACAGAGAGAGGCGACGGCGCGTCTATGAGAGAGTGACTGTAGACGAGATGCCAGATCAGGGCCAATTATATTACATATCCGTCTCTAGATCTTGTCAAGAACGCCGAGGTAAACAGAAGGTGCACCACACCATATATGGCAGCAATACTCCATGCAAGGGCGAATTGTTGATTTGTAGATCTGAAGGATCGATTCCGGGGAGAAAAATTTCCTGGCGCGGCACAGGGAGCCAACTTTCCTCGCGGTGGACGAAGCAATTGAATTAATGTATTTGTTCCATCTCAGGTCAGCAGTCAACGTGAGATCGAGCAGACGCAGGTAGTTGCTCTCAAGAAGTTGACTATCAGACATTCTAATGGAGGGCAGGGAAGGATCTCTATGGCGATTAGTAGAGAGTAGTTTAGTTTTTGAGGTGTTAAAGTTGACCAGCCAATTCTTGCTCCAATTAACAACCGATTGGAGGTCCATTTCAAGCTGAAAACTATAACACGAGTTGAATCAAGACATGTGAGCGAAATTAGGTAAACAGAACACATGGGGGTCCGTCAATAGCTGTGCTAGCACGAAGTCACAAGTCATCGTGACAGAGGTATTTCAGTGTGCTGGCCTTGTTCAGATTATTGAACACGCTAGATAACACGCTCTTTCCCATTAACTGTAACGCAGGTCTGTTCAACATAGTCGCAGTATAAACCACAGGTGGCTTTCTATGTGTTGGACAAACACAAATGTGCCTGAGCGAGCGTCTGAATTAGGGATTGGCTGGCCGCCCTAGTTGACGGAATACGAGTGGCCAGCTATTATATATATGATTGCTTCCAGATCGATCGATGATTTTTAGACGAGAAACCATTAATTTGTGATATAACTCCTGCATCATTCAACCATTCTCTTTCGACTTTATCGACCAACACATTACGCTAAGAAAGACCTATATTTTATGGCTTATAAAACACATTAGAGGAAAACCTCAATAAGCTTAATGTTTTAAATCATACTCTGCAATTCATCACACATTTGCTTATATTGATTTCTCTTCGATGATGAAGGGGGTCTGCATTTGGTGCGTCGTGTATTTGAATAAAAAGAAAATCAGCTTGTTGCAGATAAGAATACTAATTGTGAAAAGAAGTAGTATTTATTTTTCTGAGATCAATGGCTAAGATTATATTTGATAAAACTACTTATACCGATAACTTCCACGCATACTACTAAAAAGAACAATGATAAACTATCCCGTGCTAAAGAGTTCCACATAAAGTTCCTTCCTGCGTATGAGGATAAACCACATCCAGTCGTAAGGCATCTAATCGGAGAATTTTGAGGAGCGTGCTTCCACCTTTTAATTACTGTTTTTCCCAGGTCCAACCTGACCAGGGCTGGTAGCACGTGTTATGGCGCCTGCTATGAGCAAATAGTTAACCCACAAACTGGGGTCAAAACTTTATGAAAGTAGAAAAAAAAAAACTTAGTCAAAATATGAGCAATAATTTTTTGTAAAAATTAAAATATTACCAGCAGTACATTTTTGTGAAACAAAAATTACACTCAAAACTTTAATTTTATAAAAAAAAATACAATTTTTAAAAAACATTGCAAGCAACGTAATTCCCGGGCACTTTTCCGTTCTGCAATGCTTAGTAAGCATGTTCGACTTGATCAATTATGACCAAATAGTGTGTTGGATTGTTACTGGATGCCTTGAGCCACATATAAGCGACGCTTCGAAAAGTGCCGTCTGACGTGGGGTGGCTTATTTTCGACCCTCCAGCCACTCTCCCACAGATGCAACATTGCACACTTATTTTCTTTTTTTTAAGCATTACGCCCCGAGCAAGGCGTGAAGCCACTAGGATGCAGGGGGTTGCAGAAGATTTGGAGCGAGAGCAGATAGGAGTGATAGAAGAAAGGATGAGGAGAAGGATAGTGGATAGATCAAGGTAACTGGAGATGTCGATTGACATTACATTTGAATAGTTGGAGATTATAGCTCTCAAAGAAACAGTAATAGGAAAGGGTGTTCCACGGGCGAGAGATGCGAGGTATGAAGCTATTGGAATAGAAGAGACAGCTACATTTAAAAGTTTCTACAGTGAAACGGTGAGAGCGAGATGCCAGCCTCGTAGGGCGCTTGAAGTCTGGGAACCAGTGAAAACAGCTCATCGGAGCAATTACCATGAAAGTATTTGTAAAAAAGACAGAGAGAGGCGACGGCAATTTGTGCAGAACCATCCACACTTTTCGAAGGGCTGAATACAGAGACTTGGTGCACTACGTGCCACAGGGTCCCCAAATAACACTCCGCAGGTTTTGAATTCAGAGCTATCCGTCTCCATCAAAGGCTATAGAACACAGACTTTCCTGGTATTTACCCATAGCTGATGTTCTTTTACCAAGAACAGGTGCCGTCTTTTCTTTTTTTAAATAAATAAATATATATATATATATATATATATATATATATATATATATATATATATTAATGTAATGCGTATATTTGGATTAGGGTACTTTTTTTTACTGCATGAAAATCCTGGGTATGACGTTAAATTATATCTAGCAGCAAGTCGTCTGATTTGGAGATTTGAGGTTTTGTTCCACCCTGATCGGGAGTGAGAGAAACTTTTAGGATTCCATCGACGCGCAAATAGTGACCCCCTCCAAACAAAAACAAAATACTCCGAAAGTATAAAAAATATATTTTAATATAAAAATAATACTAACGATAGATTTTTTATATTAAAAACATTACCAAAAATACATATTTATAGTAAAATTACCAACATGACAAGTTAAAGCAAAATGACCAGCAATATATTTTATGTATTTGAAGCCATAAAAGTGTGTTAAAAATGTTCAGATTTTGGGATTAAATAACCATAGAAGTGTCGATATGCCGCTGAACAAAGTCAACTAACAATTCACTCTCCGAAAAAAAATTTAGTTGAAGTCGTACAATTGCGTTGAAAATATTTAAATCTCGGCATTAAACTACCCACAGAGGTGTTGAAATGCCGCTAAAAAAATCAACCAGCCAATCAACAATGAACTCTCCGAAAAAAATGTTGAAGCCATAAAATTATGTTCCAAACGTTTAGATTTCTGCATTAAATAACCGATGGACATTTTGATATGCCGCTAAAAAAAAATCAATAAATCAATTAATATTGCCCAAAATGACACTTCATTTACAATCATCGAGCTATTCATTTTGAGCTCGATAATGATAAAGACATGAGATTTCTTTGATCTTTGGTTTGAATGTCAAAGGTATATCCGTTCTTCTTCAAACCTAAAACGTTCCCAATACTTCTCCTGGGTGACTTGGATAGAATACATTGATAATCAAAGCTACTTAGTGATTTCACCCTGACCCATTTGATATGTCGATTATTTTTTTATCCTTCTCCTCCTAAACCGACTCCACTAAAAAAGACAAAATGAACCCTACAGATTTTATCCAATTCGTGTTTGAATATCAAAAAATTTTTGCGTAGCTTAATCGATGCTGATGCTAATCTTGATGTGTAACAAGTGGACCATAACTTTTGCAGGCCTTATTTTCAGTATCAAGACTAATTCAAACCGTTCTCTCTCCGCGTCTTTTGTTCATACAAATACGACGACTTGCATTACATTTCTGAATGACAATAGACATCCTTACTGAACTGACATCGTTGAATACTCAGAGCTTATTCATAAACATAAAGCAAATTGATTTTCCACTTAGGTAGTTCATTTCTTTTTGACCGACCATTTGTGTAGCAGCAGTGAATCAACGTTACGACGTAGATTAACAGGGTTTTCGAGAATATTATTTATATAATATATGAATGAAAAACTCAAAAACTCAAAAATATTATATATATATATATATATATATATATATATATATATATATATATATATATTAAAAAGAAGAGGGTGCCGCAAACGTTTTTGGTTGTAATGTGGATTTATTTAGAAAAAAATATTATGCTTTGTTTTACATAATTTTACGACACGGGTTTCTGGTCTCGCGACCGTCTTCAGGTAAAAGTGGAGATTTCTACATATTATTAAAAATAATTAATTTTTCTTCATGCTCAATGTGAAATATTCTCGATATGAGACATTCTCTGTTTGTGTGTTGGTAATCCGATTACCTGAAGACGGTCGCGAGACCAGAAACACGTGTCGCAAAATTATGGAAAACAAAGCATAATATTTTTCTAAATAAATCCACATTACAACCAAAAAAAACGTTTGCGGCACCTCTCTTTTTTTTAATATACATACTTTTCTCTCGTTGGAACCACTACAACATATTTCTTATATATATATATATATATATATATATATATATATATATATATATATATATATATATATCGAATTCGACGTATGAGGGTCAAGCAGATAGATCAGTTCCTAGAAACTGACAGCCCGACACCTGCACATGAAATACGATTATAATGGTGAAGGTTTTGTGCAGAACCATCCACACTTTTTGAAGGGCCGAATACAGAGACTTGGTACACTACGTGCCACAGGGTCCCCAAACGACCCTCCGCAGGTTTTGAATTCATAGTTGTCCTTCTCCATCCGAGGCTATAAAACAATGTCTTTCCTGGTATTTACCCATAGCTGGAGGTAGAAGAAGAAGATTCACACATTTCCCAAGGGTATTAGCACGTAAGCGAATTTAATGGATTCGACTGTAATTCGAAAATTCGAACTCGGCTCTACGATTCATCAATCCAATATATATATATATATATATATATATATATATATATATATATATATATATATATATATAGATGATAATCCTATATATATATATATATATATATATATATATATATATATATATATATATATCCAGGACTCGTCATCTCTGTTAATGTATTTATGCTTCTTCGGATGCTTGCGTGAATCTTTTTTTTATGATTTTGTGCCATGCAAGGCAATAAAGCCACTAAGACAAGAGAATTAATGCTGCGTGTAAAGTAAATGATAAAAAGAAAACATTATTAAGGATAGAGAACAATAACAGAACTTTAATTAACGTTATATATTCGCTGCCGACACTGAAGTTTGAACATAGATCGCCAGCGAGCAAACACAGGCGATACCATTGTGAGAATTAAGTTGATCACGTGGCCATACAGGAAAGGCATATACATGAACTCGTCTGACGTCTAGATTGATCTGTAGTTCTGCTCTATCCTCTATTACTGTACGGTTCGCCCCTTTTCTATTCTCTATATTGATCACTATACGGATCACTGTTTGGTGGTTACTTTTCAAGCGAGTATTATCGAGCAAGTACTATTAGTGTGAGTGATATTCGAAGACCTCTGACACTAGTATTGTTCAACGGCGTTTCTATAGTTGTATCTGCGATTGCAAAGTCTCTACTACAACGAGCATTACAAAAATGTCAAACGAGTGTTCGTTGACATCACAAAACTATATATCTAAAAAAACATTTACATTTAAGTAGGAAGTCGCGTGACGTCTAAATGATCTCCATATTTAGTCGATTTCAGATCGCTATTTCTAGTCTATTCTCTATTACTATTCGAATCGCTATTTCTGTTCTATCCTCTATTAATATACGGAGCGCTATTATCTACTCTATTCATTATACTATTTCTCTATTCGGATCACCATTCAGTGGTTACTATTCGATCGAGTATTATCGAGCAAGTATTATTAGTGCGAGTGTTATTCGAAGGTGTCTGGCACTAGTATTGTTCAACGGCGTTACTATAGTTGTATCTGCGATTACAAAGTCTCTACTACAACCAGCATTACGAAAGTGACAACGAGTATTCGTTGATATTACAAAAGTGGCAAAGAGTGTTCGTTGACATCACAAAAATTAAGAAGATAAAGATTGATATTGTATTTAAATTTTACATGATAAAAGTTGACGGAAAGGAGAGTTCAACAAGGGAGAAGTGCTAGAGAAGGAACTGCTAGCATAGAACTTAGGTTTAGATCTAGCCGTTTCAACAGTAATGTGATAGGACTTTGCCGCTAATCTATTCGTGGGCTTAAATTCTTAAAATCTAGGTACGAAAGAGGAAAGCCAATCGGCACAATTTACGTTACAGTAGTGAAAAAGTGAATAAAACCGATATGCCAGGTCAGGATCACTAACATTATAGATTCTTCTTTGGAATTCATCAAGACTCTTCAAATACATAGCGGAAGAGTTTCTAGCTTAACAGTTCTAACAGAAAATAATGAAGTCATTTATTCTAAGGTTACCGATATTTTAGAATCAATTCAGATATTGTTGTAGTTCGTAGAGTTCTCCTTTGGTTAAATTCCAACCGCAGCAGAGAAATAGATTTTGATATTTCCACCTGGAATGAAAACTCTGTCTCTTCATAATCTTGCAAAGAAATCCAAGAAAAAAAAAAAGGATTTCGCTATTTATTGTGTTTGTATTTGTCCATGGAGCAGATGTTCAAAAGGGGTCTGCAATTGCAATGGGTCATTCGGATTTCGTTAGCCAGAAAACACGAGTGCAAGAACGGGAAGTGAAATCTGAAGAATGGCATCAGAGAATGGCTGAAAAGATTTCAGCTATACAAAATTGCAACCAAATAAACATTATCGAAGATTAAAGCAGACGACTAATGGACGTTTATCCAAAACAATCATATCAGACGGTGTTGTTTTTCATAATTGCTTATATCATTCATGCATGAAGCAGAGAAATTCCTTTCGCACTAACAACAATTGCAAGTAGGAAGTGTAATAAGGACATATATAAATCTCCATATATTTGCCGTCCTGGATATGACGATAAACTATATCCAACAACACGGCCTCTGATCAGGAGGTTTTGAGGAGCGTGGAACCATCTCTTAATTGCTGGTGTTCCCAGGTCCACCTTGAAGCGGGGTGGTAGCACCTGTTAGGGTCCCAGCTATGGGTAAAGAGTTAACCGCAAAACTGGGGTCAAAACACTATAAAAGTGTAAAAATAGCTTTTAATACCAGAAGTACTTTGTAGAAATTTATTGCCAGCAATACGTTTTTGAAAAAAAAAATATTACCAGCTATACATTTTTTGAGGAAAAAATATCATAAGCAATACATTTTTGAAGAAAAATATTACCAGAAATAGATTCTTGAGAAAACAAAATATTACCAGGAAAAAAATGTCGCCATTAATTGACTCATTGAAGTTGATACGCCGTAAAACAAACCAAACCATATATATTTGTTTTCATTCTTGGCCATTGACAAATCATTTCTTTCTGATTTACAATGGTATAGTAAAACCATAAGCAATATTTGCTTTGTTTTTTGCTTTTTTTGTTTTTTCACCCCTACTAAGGCAATAAAGTGATTAAAATACAAGGAGGTTACTGAGTGGGAAAGAACTAGAAAAAAAATTATAAATTTTATTAAAGTGCGAAAGCAATAAAAGAAATTACTAATATCCCGGGCACTTCGGCGTTATGTAATGGTCAGCCTGCTTGTCAGATTTGATCAGTTATGTCTGAATCGTGTGTTCGATTCTTACGGGCTGCCTTGAGCCACGTCTAAGGTACGCTTCGAAAACTGATCTCTCACGTAGGATGGCTTATTTTCGACTCTCCAGACACTTTCCCACAGATGCAACATTGCACACTTATCACTGCTTTATAGCTATTTTCGTAGCGCATGTTCTTTTGCCAAGAGCAGGTGCTGTCTTTTTTTTTGTTTTTGATAAATGTATATATTTTTAATGTAATGCTTATATTCAGATTTATTTTCCGTAGTATAGATTTCACAGCATGAAAGTCAAAGGTATAACAATATATTATAATTCAATGGGTTCTAATGGAGTTCTGTTTTAAAAACACACACAAACCTAACAGACTCCATTCGAAACATACTAGTAGAAAACACAGACATAATAACCTCATCCGCTTGTAAAAAAAGATTAAAAATAATGGAAGCCCTATTAATAAAAAAAGAATAAGCCAAGTCTTAACAATA
The DNA here is from genome assembly GCA_903632075.3 of Acanthosepion pharaonis. Lineage (NCBI taxonomy): Eukaryota > Metazoa > Mollusca > Cephalopoda > Sepiida > Sepiidae > Acanthosepion > Acanthosepion pharaonis. The sequence continues at coordinate 308,688 of CAHIKZ030000718.1, read as the reverse complement.
TTAACTACGAACAAAGCCACAATGTTCTAACCGTGTTCGGAAAGTAAAACACCTCTATAACACACTAAAAGCATACACATAAAGCACACACTGAATTAAACTGAAAAATAAAATCATCCTTAAAAGTATAGCCGAAAGCACTCGGAAAATATAGAATATTTGGAGAGTTTCTACACACTCTTTGTCCAAAAAAGAAAGATCTTGTGCGAACACAAGAAAATTTAAATAAAAAGGTTAACCGTAGTACCTTGCCTGTCGTTTTTTTATGAAACATGCATAAATGAAGGATTGCTGCCTAAATACACAATACACACACACACACACACACACACACACACACATATATATAGGTAGTGATGTTTTTAGTTTCCGAATACGGTTAGCACATTAACAATATTAACTATGAACAAAGCCACAATGTGCTAACCGTATTCGGAAACTAAAAACATCACTACCACACACTGAACATACACAGAACACACACACTCTACTAAGCTGATATTGAATCATCCTTGATAATGGCTAAAGATATAGCCGAAAGCGCTCGGAAATACAGAACATTCGGACAGTTCTTACACACTCTTTGTCCAGAAAAGAAAGCTCTTGTCAGAACACAAGAAAAATTAAATAAAAAGCTCAACCGTAGTACCTTGTCTGTCGTTTTTAATGAAACATGCATAAAGGAAGTATTGCAGCCTAAATATACATATATATATATATATATATATATATATATATATAATTTTATGGATGGTAGACGATTGTCTTCGGCTAACGTACATGTTCTCCGTTCTTTCTTTATTTTATTTTTTTGTACCTTTTTTCCCTTGGGTATTGGTCTGTTTATTTATACATCAAGGCACCCAAGGTTTTCCGGACGAGTATAATTTATTATATTTATAAGATTATTACTATTATATATATATATATATATATATATATATATATATATATATATATATATATATATATATAAATTGGTGAATATACATAATATCCAACGTCGATAATACTAGTTTCATGCTGCTCATGCAATCTTAGAATTTAAATTATTTTTTTATTTTATTATTCTTCAACTTTCAAACTTATGAATTTGAACAATAACAATTATCAATAAATAATTCTATATTTAAAAAAAACAAATTTGTACGCCCAATTTGGATCACCATCAAGAGCACACGACAGATAACAGTCAGAATTCACACCTGAAGATTGCATTAAGTGCTGGAAACTCCGAGTAGTGTTATCGACGTTAGATATTATGTAGATTCACAAATATATACTTATAGCGCTGTTTCATAACATTGAGTAGTGTTTTTTATCACACCTTAGGAATAAGTATACGTAAGTAAGTATTTGTGCCTGTTGTAAATTTTTAATCTTATCCATTTGTACATATGTAGCTCTATTCTATCAGTAATACGTGCTTTCATTTCTGACCACAGAAAATCCTTTCTCTCCTCATATGCAATTCATCTTTATCGTAAACATATTAACAATACATTTACATAATACATATAATTACCGTATTTTTTTTTTTTTTTGGTTCTCACTACATGAATATGTAAATTTACATTATAGATTCAATTGCTCCTTTCTGTAAGTAAATCTTGCATTCATATCTGGCCACAGAAACGCCCTTTCTTCCAGATTTACAATACATTTTATATTGCATTTACTACCAAAACATTGACATGATAAATACAAAATTCCTATACTGTAAGTAATTTTTTAATTAATTCGTGACCACAGACAATTCTTTCACATCCGTAAATTTATTAGCAATGCATTTATATTATGCATATAATTGTTCTTCCTGCGAGTAATTGTAGCATACATATCTAGCTACAGAAACTGTCTTTCTCCTTGATTTACGGTGAACTTCGATTAGAATGTCGAAAGAGAAAATTGAAAAAATTGAAAAAAATGCACAATTTAAACTGTTAGGTTTTGTCTATTAAATACAATAAAACTTGTTCAAATAAATTCTTACTGCGTAAATAAACATTATACATGCTTTCTATATATCTATATCTTTAAAACAAGACTTGGGTGAAAATAAAATATTCTAAAATGCAAATCACATTTCGTAAATCTATCTATCGATCTCATTCTGTTCATATCTGTCAGTCTGCCTGCTTATCTATCTATCTATCTATCTATCTATCTATCTATCTATCTATCTATCTATCTATCTCATTCTGTTCATATGTATATAATATATATATAATTCCGTTCATATATATTAATCTATCTCAGTTGTGTTAAAATGTATCTATCACATGATGTTCTTATGACATGATGTTCATCCTATCTATATATCCCATTCATATCTATCTATCTCATTTGGGCTCATATATATATATATATATATATATATATATATATATATATATATATATATATATATATATCACATAATGTTTCTTCCTATCTATCTATCTATCTATCTATCTATCTATCTATCTATCTATCTATCTATCTCAGTCGGTTCATATATATATATATATATATATATATATATATATATAGATAGATAGATAGATAGATAGATAGATAGATAGATAGATTCATTTCCGGTTCCTAGAGAAGATTTTTTCATTCACTTTCACTCTTAGTACCCGTTTGCATCTTAGTGACATTATCGCCTTGCTTGGGGTGAAGTGGTTAAAAAAAGATAAATACCGTAATTCCCCATGTATAATACGCATATTTTTCTGAAAAATAATAAGCAAAATTTGAAATGACTACTCACCATAAACATATGACAATTTGACACTAACGTTCGATGATTTCGACCCCATAAAGATGTCAAATACAATCATATGTATCTAACAATGCTTAAAAATGTAAGATAAAATAAAAATTATCAAAAAACTAAATTAGAATAACATTATTCTATCTTTAAAACCATTCTTGATAAAGGAGACGCTGGCCGTAATGAAATTGGAGAGGTACAATTTATAGGGTTTGATTAGCAAACAAGGGCGTGTATTATGTGTAAGTAGATGCATTTTCCCACACTTTCAGCACTATTTTAGGTGTGCGTATTATGGACGAAGGCGTATTATACATGGGGAATTACGGTAGATACGGATATGCTTCCATGTGTCAGCTTCGGTTTTATACACGCGGATACACACTTATTTGATCTAAAATCAGTTAATTTCACCTTCATTTATACAACTCGTTATTTAAGCCTCTTGTGTCTGTGAGTGTGTGCGTGTATACATCTGTCTGTCTGTATGTGTGTATGGCTGCATGTATATATGTGTCTGTGTGTCTCTACATGCGTGTGTGTCTCTACATGTGTGTGTGAGTGTTTTTGTGAATCATCTTTATGCATCGGTTTTATCCATGCATATAAAAAATATTTGTAAAAGCTATATTTTAGAAGTTAGAATAAAAAATGTTAATATCTACAAGTAGATAATTTTATATTGTAGCGAGATATCAGAAATATATTTTTCACACACCATGTGACTATGTCTGGTGGAAATGCGTAAAGAAGCCAGGAATATAGATCCTAACATCTTTTCCATTAATGCGTGTCGATTTTATCGAGCGAGACACGATGAATCTATAGATTTATATGCAATTTTCTATTGCAAAGGTTTCGCCTTGTTTGCTTTTAAAGTCCGAAATTCTCGCCTTGTTTGATTTTTAAGTCAAAAGTTTCACTTTGTTTTTAATTACGTTCAACACAAAATGTTTCAACTTCAAATCAAAACAAGCTCTCACATGTACGTCAATGACGCGGAGATTGTGAATTAAAATGCTATTTTGAAGATTTGAAAATATGACCCAGTTCAGCAAATGTCGAAATAGTCTTGTTCCCTAGAGATAATATATTCATTTTATGTACCGGGTTAATGAAGTTAGTTAACACCTGATACGCTGGGCTCAAAAACTGAAAACATAAAAAAATTTTTTGTCTATATTTCTGAGATAAGGTATTATGTAAAATATTTACATTAGTCAGACTATTGTCCTCATCTTTGTCGCCATATTTGTCACAACGTTTCGGCCGTCGTACGCTCCGGCCTTCTTCAGAGGGTTGGAATTTCGAACTGAACCCTTTATTTCGCTCACTGGGATAGACATGTTTAATGGATGTTCAATTGTCAGTTTTCTCCTGTCAATTCCCTTCTCCTAGTTCCCCCACTACCTTAACCGGGTATTGAACTCACTCTCTTTGGGTCCTGTCACGCTCCGGCCTTCTTCAGGTGGTTTGAATTTCGAACTGAACCGTTTATTTTGATCACTGGGGTAGACACATGGCACAGTGGATAAAGGCGTTGGTTAGATCCAGTGACAGACCCAAAAAGAGTGTGAGTTCAATACCCGGTGAAGGCAGTGGAGAACTTTCAGAGGGAAAATTAGCAGGAGATAACTGATAACTGACATCCATCAAACATGGCACGTGGAACTAGAACAGTCTAACCCAGTGATCGAAATAAACGGTTCAGTTCGAAATTCCAATCAACTGAAGAAGGCCGGAGCGTACAACGGCCGAAACGTTGTGACAAATATGGCGACAAAGGTGAGGACAATAGTCCGACTAATCAAATATAAGATAATACCTCATCTCAGAAATATAGACAGACTTAAAAAAAAATGTTTACCTATCATTTGACAAGACGCTTAATGTCTATCAGATGATTCCACCTTCAGTATCTTCTCTATATTTCTGAGATGAGGTATTATGTACATTATTTACATTATTCGGACTATTGTCCTCATCTTTAGGCGTTAGTTAGATCCAGTGATAGGACCCAAAGAGTGTGAGTTCAATACCCGGCTAAGGTAGTGGAGAATTTCAGAGGGAAATTAAGAGGAGATAACTGATAACTGACATCCATTAAACATGGCACAGGGAACTAGAACAGTCTACTCCAGTGAGCGAAATAAACGTTTCAGTTCGAAATTCCAATCACCTGAAGAAGGCCGGAGCGTACAACGGCGGAAACGTTGTGACAAATATGGCGACAAAGATGAGGACAATAGTCCTACTAATGTAAATACCGTAAAAAAAAATTTTCCCAAGTTTTTTTTTTTTGTTTTTTAACCGCATACAAACTCCTTACGGGTCATTTTAATGACAACATTTTAATGACAACATTTTAATGACAACATTTTCATAATTTTTTCTCATTCATATGGAATTTCGAAAAATATTTTACAAGGTCAGACAAACAAGTTACTTTAGAGGAAATACTTTATGGTATTTTTCCTTATTGTTCTGTCAAATAAGCATCGGTTCCATTGATGTTTATATCTTGATAATATAACTGAGGAATATGATAGTTGAGTAAAAGTTGTTAAGGTAATCTATACAAATATTTGATGCCTTACCAATGAACGTGACTCCGATGATAGGCTGGCGTCTTTACCACTGTTAATGAAATCTTATGAAAACAATGCAAATATTTTTTTAATTGTATTTCTCTAATTTTGTAATAAATTGTTGTAAATCCAAATCCAAGGTTATCAAGTACTTTTACAAGGTAACCAAAAAAGTTCTGACCGTTTTTTGATTAGTCATTGAATGAAGTTGAAATATATACGAAATGCGTGTAGCAATTGTTTTCAAATTCGGACAACCGGAAGAAGGAACATCAGACGTTATAAAAAACACGTGCACCGTGCCCGGCCATCAGTTATAAGCCAGACAGCTGTGAGAAGGATGGAAGTGTCTAGATATCTCGTTCGGGGCTATTTGCTTTACGACTTCAAAGTGGCTTTATCAGCAGCTGCATCAAGTCGCCGCATATGTCAAACGTTTGGGGATAGTGCTGTGGATGAACGTACTGCAAGGCGTTGGTTTCGAAAATTCAAGTCGGGAGATTTGTCTCTCCATGATGAGCCTCGCAGTGGAAGACCACCGGTCTTGAATGACGGAGTCCTGAAGGCGGCCATTGAAGATGACAGTAGTCTAACGTGTGGTGAACTTGCAAGACAGTTCAACGTTTCCGCTGAAACAGTTAGACTTTACCTGCACCGCCGAGGTAAGACGTAGAAATTGAGCAAGTGGGTTCCGCAAACGCTGTTGGAGGTCCACAAGGGACAAGCAGTGACAGCCTGCGTATCGCTGCTTTCTCGCCACCGTACCTCATCCTTATCCAATCAAGTGCTTACCAGTGATGAAAAGTGGGTTCTGTACGAAACTCCCAAGCGTTCCAGATATTGGTTGTCTCCTCAGGATGCTGTCCCTCACACCGCAAGACCGCCTATGCACCCACGCAAGATTATGCTTTGTGTCTGGTGGACAGGTCATCAAGTGGTTCATTATGAACTGCTACCAACGGGCCAAACGGTCACTGGAGACCTATACTCGCAGCAATTGAAACGTGTGCAACAGACATTGCGCCAGAAGGAGCCAGCACTGGTGAATCGCAAAGGTGTCCTTTTTCCCCATGACAACGCCAGGCCGCATGTCGCACGAGTGGTCAGGGATACCATACAGCAACTTGGGTGGGAGACTTTGTGCCATCCACCTTATCCACCTGACCTTGCGCCATCCGATTACCACCTCTTCCACTCCCTGGATAATCGTCATCGTGGGAAATCCTTCACCAATGAAGCAGACTTGCGCAAAGCCCTCATGGACTTCTTTGCGTAACCCCCGCCCCCCCCCCCCCGAGTTCTACCGCAAGGGCATTGAACAGCTGGAGACACGTTGGCAGAAGGTGCTGGATGCCGATGGCGATTACTTTGAAGACTAAATATAAGTTACACATACTGGGAAGCATTTTCTTTTTTTTCCTTTAGAAACGGACAGAACGTTTTGGGTTACCTTGTAGTTTAAATCTTGTACATATCGATCAATGAACAAAAATACCACTACTGACAAATAAATTACAATACAATACCCCCCAAAAAGAAAAGCTTAAAATACTCGAATTTAAACAGGTAACATATTAAATAACATACATTTTATCATAAAAAAGTGACATTTAAATAATGCTACACTTAAATTTAAGTATTTTAATAAATGAAACATTTCTTGAGACTTTAATCTTAATTCTAATTCAAAGCTAATAGATTAAATTCTAATATTGAGAACATAGCAAGTATTTTGGTGTATTTCAAACCAAATTTATATCGACTGGAATCTTTTTGTTTTTCTACATGTCAGTCAAATCTATGCATTCGTACTTACTGACAGATATGTCAACACAAAATAATCGTCTTTATGAAAAAAACGAGCTGTAAAAATGAAAATACTTTTGAGTGAATTGATTCAAAACATTTCCTGTACATCAGGAAATTCTGTCGATGACGCCATTATATTGTTAACATTATCTACGTATATTATTGGAAGAAAGTCGAAAAGAATTCTTAACGACAATGACTTTTGCCAATGTGAGTTAATTTTGACGCCTTCCGGTGGGATTGAAAGACAAAACTCTCTCTAATGAAAATACGTTGGAATCTTTTGGTTTAAAAGAAACAATAAATTAAAATACCTTATAGGATCCGAAGAACAGGAGCAAGAAAGATTTTTTTCTTAATATTAGAGCTGTTCGGGTCTGTTGGATTTGAAATCAGTCCACTCGGAGTAGTTTCTTTCTCTCTTAGCTCGCATATCGTATTTTGTTACTATTGCTTTTGCGATGGTCGTTGATATTATGCATGAGCTTGGTCTTAGGCTTATTATCGATAATTATGAGATCAGCACACTCTCAATGCATTTTCTTCTTAGTAACTTTTTTTCACTCCTGATCAGACTGGCATTGTGTGTCCAGATGCATTATGCTCAAATACTAATGCATTTAAAGTGCTGTTATGCAGCATATTTCTGCGATGCTCATAGAATCCTTTTTTTAGGTTTCTTGATGTTTCTCCTGGGAGTTTTGTACAATTCTGTCCTTTTCTTGTTGCTATTTTGTTTGGTGATAACTATATATATTTTAGAGGTATATATCGTATGTGAAAAATAGCACCAAATAGCAACAACTCAAAAGCAGAGGAACGAATATACAAAATAGATTTGTACAACTGTAGAGTTGACAAGATGACCAACAATTGTTTCTTCACGCCAAGGAAGGCGATAAAGTTACAAAGACGTATAGGATTATTGAGAGTAGGAGAATTTAAGAAAAATACATTGTTAAGGAAAGAGGACAATAAAAGAACAATTAAAAAACAGAAGATAACATTGCGTTTAAATTTTTGAAGATCAAAGATAATTGAGAAATAAGAAGCATTAAGAAATTTCAAGAAGCGAGTAGAGCGATAGAAGAAACTGTTAGCATAGAATGTATGGTTATATCAAACCAGTTCAACTGTAAAATAATGAGACCTTGCCGCCAATCTAGTACTGCGTTTAAAATCGTAACTTCTAGATACCAACTATGATACTAGGTACTAAATTGAAATACTAATCAGAACAATTACCATTAAAATATTTCATGAAAAGGCATAAGGAAGATATTTTACGACAGTGTGAAAGTAATGAAAACAATGACGATAATCGAAAAACACAATATATGTAGAACATCATGGAAACTAGAAACACAGACAGCGAACAGGATACACTGAATGACACACAGAAATACTTTTTGATAAACCCCAATATAACGGGGGCTTGGATTTATTCCGTGTAAGATGGATAGACAAACTGAAATATGATCACCTTTAACAACTTCCTGTTTAGCTCGAGTATTCGAATAAAGGAAAGATATTAGAATAATCAAGAACCTATACTGGCAGCAAACAGCATTCATACGCATAGAGAACGATTTCAGCGGATATACAAAAATAGAAAGGTGTGTAAGGCAAGGAAGTGTCTTCTCACCGGACTTATGCAACCTATATATACAGTGAGGTGATTCTGAGAAAATTGGAAATCAAAGCGAGATTCAGCATTAGCGAACACAATCTTGCCAACATATGAAATGCAGATGACATAGAACTGATAGCAGACACGGAAAAGAAATTACAAAATCTGCTACAGAAGGTAGCGACGGAGAGTGTGAAGAAAGGACTAAGCATAAACATCAAGAAAACAGAATTCATTGTTACCAGTAAAAGGATGAGATCGAAATGCGATTTGCAGGTGGGGAACACTGGAATCCTGCAGACGCGGAAGTTTGAATATCTGAGAAGCGTTCTGACAGAGGACGGTAAGTGCGACAGATATCCGTAAACGTATTGAGATGACCAAGGACGCATTCCAGAAGTACTACGAGGCAGGAGGATTTCTTTGGTAACGAAGAAAAGAATACTGAGTTGTTACGTGGCATCTGTCCATCTTTACGGCAGCGAATGTTGGACGGTCTCCTCAAAGATGAAAACGAGACTCGATAGGCCACAGAGATGTGGTTCCCCAGAAGAATGCAAAGGATATCATGGACCGAGCCTGTGAGCAACGATGAGGTCTTAGAGAGGATGCAAACAAGGTGGGGGCTTATACTTGACATCAGAAAGTTCCTGGGACAGATAATGAGGAAGGAATGCCTGGAGAATCTTATACTCACGGGTCGAATAGAGAAGAAGACAGACAAGGGAAAACAACGCATGTCATACCTGGCGTCTTTAAGCAAGTGGATGACTGAACGTGGTTTGGGGGAGATGGCAGATGAAAGGAACTTGTTCAGAGCTGCATGGGATAGAGGGATATGGAGATTCATGATCGCCTACGACCTTAAAGGACATGGCACATAAAAATGGAAAAGGACAGATAATGAGGAAGGAAGGCCTGTAGAATCTGATACTCACGGGCCGAGTAGAGGGAGAGAGAGACAAGGGAAAACAACGCGTGACATACCTGGAAGACTTAAGCAAGTGGATGACATAAGGTAGTCTAGGGGAGGTGGCAGAGGAAAGGAACTTGTTGAGGGCTGTAAAGGATAGAAGGAGGTGGAGGGCCATGATCGCCTACGTCCTGAAATGTCCCGGCACATAGAAAGAAAGATTCAAATACGCCTGTTCTTTCTTGTTTAGCTCATTATATTTGTGCTTTTGATTAGGGCTAACTTTATTTGTTTTGGAAATGGGTGCCGCCATGTTATCTGAAAACCCACTGAGCAGATCACGAGGAAGAAGTAAATCACTGATCACTTTAAATGCAGTTAGAGCAACGATTGTTTCATTCTAACGCTTCTTATTTTTTTCTTTTCTCAAACAGGTAATTAGCACATTTTGTTCTCGATTATACAGACAACTTTAAAATCAAAAGACAGAACATGAATGTTTAAAATCTAACATTCAGTCCTAATAAAGAAATATTACTCTTAGACGCATAATATCCTTACAAGTTATTGAATGAGGATATTTTAAGTCTACTAGAATTTCCTTTAAAAATGTTGATCTCATTGAAGAAGTGGGGCAACCAAACTTGACAAATAAGTATTTGATATTTTAAATACTGACTTTGAGAAGTGGGTAGAACCTAGTATTTTACAGCACTCGTTCGTATTTAATAATGCTTCAAATATTAATTTTATATTGATATAAAAAGATAAATACAATCTTATATTTCCTGGCGATGGTCAGACAGTAAAATGGTTCCCCAAACAACGAATTAAATTTGCTGCTGTGTTCTTCAAACGGTCAAAATAATTAAAAACCTAACCGTATATGAAGGATGTTTTATTATAATATTTTTCATGGCTTAAATTTTTTAATTGATGTTCGCGTTATACATTCCGAAAATGTCGCTTTAGAGGTCAAATTAAAAATATGAACTGAAAAAGTACGAGCGAATGAATCAACTGAAAAGAGTGTTTAACTATATCCTGATTTAGTCATATTTGTTCTAATTTAGATAGTGGATGGATTTTAATTATTATTAATCCATTGAAAATATCTTTGTTATAATTATGTTCACTATTTTCAACATAACAATTCTGTTAATAACCAAATTTTATTGGAAACTTGGAAGTGGCGTAATCGTTAGAAAGCTTGTCTCGCTAGATTAATTACGACTGAATAGTGATTTCGAATCTCCCTGTGTACCCTATACTTTTGGCCTTATTCCACATCTAAGGTCTGCTTAGGAAACCATAGGACACCTCGACGTGGTGTAATGGTTATCAAGCTTGTCTTGGTGGATCACTTACAACTGAATAGTGAGTTCGATCCTCAGTGGCTGATCCACAATTTCGGCCTACGCTTAGAAAATCACTTGGAGCATCTCGACGTGGTGTAAACGTTCGCGTTAAAACAGTTACGCCAGAGTCGTGAGTTCGATTCTCACTGGGTTCTTCAGATTTCTCAGCCTTTAGAAAACGACCATATTCATATTTTCATAAAGCAGCGTTTCTGTTTATCACCCTTTTCATAATGGACAAAATGGCTCTTGAGGGCTCAAAGTCTTTATAGCGGAAATTTATCAGCAGCTGATAAACAAGAAAGGAATCTATAAATGCAGAGGAATCTTGACTCTTCACTATTGAAGCTAGAAACTCCCAACCTTTGCAGATATTTAACTATATGTAAGCATCTTGACACTTTGTCTTTGTATTTTAATTTGATAAATTTAAGCGATAGTCGATCAAATGCCAGTTATCAGAATAGACCTCTACCCGTTCAGCGACACACCAAGATATCTTGACGCCTCCAATTACTGTATGCAAAACATCAGAATGTTATATCTATTATATGTGGCACAACAGGCAGTCTACACACCCAGAAATAATGTCTGAAACAAATTATAATGTTCCAATACTTTTAATTACTGTTTACAAATCAGCAGGCTATCGAGAATCTCCTCGGGATAATCTGTGAAACACCAGGATATAACGGAGACACCAGTACCTAATGTCTGCGTGAAATATAGCGAAACCTGATTACAAGATCAATTATTTTTTATGAGTGTGGGGTTATTCCTGTCTGAACGAATTTATAGAACTACTTATCTTACTCTTTACTACAAAATATCTGATGGTACCAGTGTTAGGGTTTGAAACTATGTATTCAGCTTTAAACTAACCGCCTACTGAAAACTCATAGTCTGTCTGAAGTAATATATACTTATAGCACATCCTGAAGAATGGATATTTTTTAATCATTTCCCTCTAAGTAAGGCGTTAAAGCCACTAAGCCACAAAGGGTTACTGAAATTTAATAATTCAGAGAAAGATCATTCTTAAGGAGAACGGATAATACAAGAACAGGATCCAAGAAACAAGATGACGATGGAAAATTTTTGAAGATTAATATTTATTGGAAAGCTGGGAGAGAGTTCCACAAGCGAGAAACAGGAGAGGAGAAATTCTTAGCATAGAAGTTCAAGTGTAAAATAATGAAAGCCAATCTATATATAACCTGAATATATATATATATATATATATATATATATATATATATATATATATATATATATATATATATATAGAGAGAGAGAGAGAGAGAGAGAATAATCATACAATCGGAATTAAGAAACCATTATGTAAATGATCATTTTCACTTTGTGTTAATAGGATTCACTCGGATATTTTTACAAGGTGAAAATGATCCTTTACATAATGGTTTCTTATTTCCGATCGTATTAAATATATTGTCCTGTTAAAAAAAAAACATTGAGCACTATGTGTGAATCAGTTTTAATATTTAATATTTTATATTTTATATTTTGTTAATAGGATTCATTTGCACTTGGATTATATTATACCTACGGATTATAACCTCTCTCTCTCTCTCTCTCTCTCTATATATATATATATATATATATATATATATATATATATATATATATATATGTGTGTGTGTGTGTGTGTGTGTGTGTGTGTGTGTGTGAATAATATATGTATATATAAATAAAAAAAAACAGTAAGATATATAATCCGGTGTACTTATAAATATTTTTATTTTTACAAAATAGTGATCAATGTAAATTTACAGAGCATTAATATTATAAATTAATGATTTAAAATATGTTTTCTTCGCTACACAGTTCTAACCATGTTTCAAAAATGGAAGCTAAAACCCCCGAATTTAATTTTGTAATTAAATTAAAGACATCCTCATGCGAATATATATATATACATACATATATAAATACACACATATATATATATATGAATAAATATATATATATATATATATATATATATATATATATAAATATACATATATATAATATATAAACATATATATATATATATGTATATATATATGTATATAGATATATATATATATATATATATGTTAAGTATTAGTTGTTTTAATAATATTAATATTTTTCTTTTATTTTATATTCACATTATTTTTATTTTTCTCCTATTTTGTTGATAATTTTTTAAAATAATATTAAGCGTTAACTATAAACTATATTAATCCTGTATTTTAAAAATTAACTGCAATATGCTTATATATGTTAATTTATTCATCCTTTTCTTCTTTCTTTTCTGTTTCTCTCCCAACGTTGCTAGCCCATTTACTTCCTTATATTTTTTCTTTTTTTTTCTCTTTGTCTCTTTTCCTGTGAGATGACTTATTAAATAGGTCAATGTTTGCTCTTTACCCACTTTCCCTTACCCTTAAGTATCTTAATAAAAATAGAGTTAAAATTATACCTATCTTTCCCTTCCTTCTCTAATTTCAACCATATATGTCGTCCTCCTCCCGCTCTCTCTATCAGTTTACATCAACTTAAAACTACCCCTCAAAAGCGTATAAAAATAATATGTAAATTTAAATTCATTTTTATACCTGGAAATGTGATCTGAGGAACCAGTAAAAAAACACTTTCCTTTATGGTTGTCGCTTTTTTTTTATTTTAATTAATTATATATATATATATATATATATATATATATATATATATATATATATATATATATATATATATGAAAATATATAGAAAATAGGAAGGAACTGGTTAGGTAAATAATCCAAAGTCCCTTAGTATTTTAGTTATTATTTTTTAAAAATAGTGCTCGATACAAAAGTAGAGCATAAATATAATTATTTATTTAAAAATATGATTCCAAATCGCTACATAAGAGGTCTCATGTTTCAAAACTAGAGCCGAAAACTTCAATATAATCCTTTAAATTAAATTGAATTCCGTTTCATTTTTGACACCCCTACCTTTCCCCGACTTGACACCTTGAAAGTATCTCTATACCGCTACTCAATATAAACACCCTACACTCGCCTACCCAATTTAGAAAATTCACCATAGCTGTTACCATGGGGATTTTGATTTCAATTTTAAAACAAGTAAATTTCAGATATATTTCGTTATTCCAACAAAAAAATTCGCTTGAAGATGGAACGGAACCCATTTTACTTTCAACTCAATTTAATTTAAAGGATTATATTGAAGTTTTCGGCTCTAGTTTTTGAAACATGAGACCTCTTATGTAGCGATTTGGAATCATATTTTAAATAAATAATTATATATATATATATATATATATATATATATATATATATATATATATACTGAATATAAAGCTATCAAAACTAATTATTGAAACTTCAGACATAATTGTCAATATTCCCTTTACTAATGATGATTAAAAAAAAATAATCGAACGTTTTTCATGGTCGTTTTTTAAAAGATTTTGGAGAGTGTACAAGCAGATGCGGATATCGAAAGTACGAAATGGAAAGAAATAAGCTTCTGTGAAACAAATGCGAATCAAGAATCCAGGAACAGCAGGAGAAAGAAGACAAAAAATGGCGCATAGGGCGTTGAAATGAAGCAAAATGAATTGAATGTATACTGACTTTTAGGCATCCGTTTCCTTTGACGTAACCATCTTCGATAGTCTGTGATTGAAGGAAAATGCATTGAAACAAACTTCAGAAATCAAAGTGAATATTAGCGATGAATCATTAGCTTGCAAATCGATCATTCGACGGACGGGAGACGGGGGAGTGTTAGGTCGTATTCTAGATGCTAGTCCCGAAATGACAGGGCAATCCAAGCAAAGTTTCAAATGCCTTATTATATGAGAGGGAAATGACTAAAAAGAAAACTTAAAAGTTTCATATATATATATATATATATATATATATATGAAAGTAAAGACCACCAGCGATGTAGGTGTGTTTTACTTATTAGATATTTCTTAGTTTCACTGCTATTCGCACCTGGGTGTATCATTTGCGAGAATTGAATCATTACTTTGGAAATTTTTTCTAATGAAATCACTAATAACATTTTGGGGTAATCCAGTGACAAATTTTAGACTAAACATATATATACATACATACATACAAACACACACGCACATTTCTCTATGATCTCCAATACACACATTTCATAATGTTTGGGTGTCAATCCCTGGAAGTCTGTAAAGACAATTTGTACTATTTCATCACCGACAAATAATGTCAGTTTCTGAGTGGACGGAATCCTGAAGCTGTACCAAAAGTATAGAAAAGGTAGTGTAAGAAAATGTTACATATGTGGTTGAAGGCATGTATATAAAGTGTCCAAATAGTGCCTTTGAAATGTACTTGCAAAGCACCTACTTTAGTCGCATAGGCAACATTGAGTAGGATGCCGTAGCAGATTATAAAGGGATTTCCATAGCAATAATGTTTTTACAGCATAAAGTTGCTAGCCCTACGCCTAAATGGATTTGATTTTACGAAACGGTTCCCCATCTAAGTACTGACTGAGCTTAATATTGCTTAACTTCTGCGAATCGGAGTTTCAGCGTTATTCGATCGTCAGCCTCCGACCATACACACACACGAACACACATACATACACACGAACACACATACATACAATACACAGACACGCAAACACGCACATATATATACATATGCGCACAAACAAATACACACACACACACACACACACACACACACACACACACACACATATATATATATATATATATATATATATATATATATATATATATATATATATATATATATATATATATATATATATATATATATATATATATATATATATTACAACTTTAAACATTTTTTTAGTGGCTAACCATGCATGGATGGACGCTCAGTTTGTTAATTAAAAAGTATATTTATTTATTTTCGTCTACCAGCCCCTTTGTAGGAGAAACCGTTGTTAGATCCGGCGTGCTCGGCGACGCTTTTCGTCGGGGATCAAGCAAAACTAAATAGTCTCTTCTGTTTGATCTGTCTCATAGTTTTTTATACAAGCATACGTACAGACACATACACGCAGAACACACGCGCACACACACACACACACACACACACACACACACACACACACACACACAC